>CALNHX010001637.1:0-213732 GCA_940337035.1 Agriotes lineatus | reverse complement strand
AATTTGCAGATGTCACAGTTGATAGTACTGTGCACTGCAGGATTAATACGTTCAAAAATCATTCTCGCGATTGTTTGAAGCTGTTTGAGCTTAATAGTAAGATATTAAATATTAGTAATTGTTGTGATACACTAATACATGGAACGGCTGCCGTTCGGAGCGTTCGCAACTAGCTTTTCTAGCATCCTAGTCGCTGGGACATATCAAATCCACTCTAGCTTAACCTTAAGAGCCAAGAAAAATAGTTAAAAGTTATTGGGTAGATTGTTTGTGGAAATCGTAATTATAAATAGCATTTAGCCAATTTGCAGATGTCAAGGTTGATAGTACTGTGCACTGCAGAACTAATACGTTCAAAAAGCATTCTCGGGGTTGTTTGAAGCTGTTTTGAACTTAATAGTATGATATTAAATATTTGTAATTGTTGGCATACACTAATACATGGAACAGCTGCCGTTTGGAACGTTCGCAACTAGCTTTTCTAGCATCCTAGTCGCTGGGCCATATCAAATCCACTCTAGCTTAACCTTAAGAGCCAAGAAAATTAGTTAAAAGTTATTGGGTAGATTGTTTGTGGAAATCGTAATTATAAATAGCATTTAGCCAACTTGCAGATGTCAGTTGATAGTACTGTGCACTGCAGAATTAATACGTTCAAAAATCATTCTCGCGATTGTTTGAAGCTGTTTGAGCTTAATAGTAAGATATTAAATATATGTAATTGTTGGCATACACTAATACATGGAACGGCTGCCGTTCGGAGCGTTCGCAACTAGCTTTTCTAGCATCCTAGTCGCTGGGACATATCAAATCCACTCTAGCTTAACCTTAAGAGCCAAGAAAAATAGTTAAAGGTTATTGGGTAGATATTGTTTGTGGTAATCGTAACTATAAATAGCATTTAGCCAACTTGCAGATGTCACAGTTGATAGTACTGTGCACTGCAGGATTAATACGTTCAAAAATCATTCTCGCGATTGTTTGAAGCTGTTTGAGCTTAATAGTAAGATATTAAATATTAGTAATTGTTGGGATACACTAATACATGGAACGGCTGCCGTTCGGAGCGTTCGCAACTAGCTTTTCTAGCATCCTAGTCGCTGGGACATATCAAATCCACTCTAGCTTAACCTTAAGAGCCAAGAAAAATAGTTAAAAGTTGTTGGGTAGATATTGTTTGTGGCAATCGTAATAATAAATAGCATTTAGCCAATTTGCAGATGTCACAGTTGATAGTACTGTGCACTGCAGGATTAATACGTTCAAAAATCATTCTCGCGATTGTTTGAAGCTGTTTGAGCTTAATAGTAAGATATTAAATATTAGTAATTGTTGGGATACACTAATACATGGAACGGCTGCCGTTCGGAGCGTTCGCAACTAGCTTTTCTAGCATCCTAGTCGCTGGGACATATCAAATCCACTCTAGCTTAACCTTAAGAGCCAAGAAAAATAGTTAAAAGTTGTTGGGTAGATATTGTTTGTGGCAATCGTAATAATAAATAGCATTTAGCCAATTTGCAGATGTCACAGTTGATAGTACTGTGCACTGCAGGATTAATACGTTCAAAAATCATTCTCGCGATTGTTTGAAGCTGTTTGAGCTTAATAGTAAGATATTAAATATATGTAATTGTTGGCATACACTAATACATGGAACGGCTGCCGTTCGGAGCGTTCGCAACTAGCTTTTCTAGCATCCTAGTCGCTGGGACATATCAAATCCACTCTAGCTTAACCTTAAGAGCCAAGAAAAATAGTTAAAAGTTATTGGGTAGATATTGTTTGTGGCAATCGTAATAATAAATAGCATTTAGCCAATTTGCAGATGTCACAGTTGATAGTACTGTGCACTGCAGGATTAATACGTTCAAAAATCATTCTCGCGATTGTTTGAAGCTGTTTGAGCTTAATAGTAAGATATTAAATATATGTAATTGTTGGCATACACTAATACATGGAACGGCTGCCGTTCGGAGCGTTCGCAACTAGCTTTTCTAGCATCCTAGTCGCTGGGACATATCAAATCCACTCTAGCTTAACCTTAAGAGCTAAGAAAAATAGTTAAAAGTTGTTGGGTAGATATTGTTTGTGGCAATCGTAATAATAAATAGCATTTAGCCAATTTGCAGATGTCACAGTTGATAGTACTGTGCACTGCAGGATTAATACGTTCAAAAATCATTCTCGCGATTGTTTGAAGCTGTTTGAGCTTAATAGTAAGATATTAAATATATGTAATTGTTGGCATACACTAATACATGGAACGGCTGCCGTTCGGAGCGTTCGCAACTAGATTTTCTAGCATCCTAGTCGCTGGGACATATCAAATCCACTCTAGCTTAACCTTAAGAGCCAAGAAAAATAGTTAAAAGTTGTTGGGTAGATATTGTTTGTGGCAATCGTAATAATAAATAGCATTTAGCCAATTTGCAGATGTCACAGTTGATAGTACTGTGCACTGCAGGATTAATACGTTCAAAAATCATTCTCGCGATTGTTTGAAGCTGTTTGAGCTTAATAGTAAGATATTAAATATTAGTAATTGTTGTGATACACTAATACATGGAACGGCTGCCGTTCGGAGCGTTCGCAACTAGCTTTTCTAGCATCCTAGTCGCTGGGACATATCAAATCCACTCTAGCTTAACCTTAAGAGCCAAGAAAAATAGTTAAAAGTTGTTGGGTAGATATTGTTTGTGGCAATCGTAATAATAAATAGCATTTAGCCAATTTGCAGATGTCACAGTTGATAGTACTGTGCACTGCAGGATTAATACGTTCAAAAATCATTCTCGCGATTGTTTGAAGCTGTTTGAGCTTAATAGTAAGATATTAAATATATGTAATTGTTGGCATACACTAATACATGGAACGGCTGCCGTTCGGAGCGTTCGCAACTAGCTTTTCTAGCATCCTAGTCGCTGGGACATATCAAATCCACTCTAGCTTAACCTTAAGAGCCAAGAAAAATAGTTAAAAGTTGTTGGGTAGATATTGTTTGTGGCAATCGTAATAATAAATAGCATTTAGCCAATTTGCAGATGTCACAGTTGATAGTACTGTGCACTGCAGGATTAATACGTTCAAAAATCATTCTCGCGATTGTTTGAAGCTGTTTGAGCTTAATAGTAAGATATTAAATATTAGTAATTGTTGTGATACACTAATACATGGAACGGCTGCCGTTCGGAGCGTTCGCAACTAGCTTTTCTAGCATCCTAGTCGCTGGGACATATCAAATCCACTCTAGCTTAACCTTAAGAGCCAAGAAAAATAGTTAAAAGTTGTTGGGTAGATATTGTTTGTGGCAATCGTAATAATAAATAGCATTTAGCCAATTTGCAGATGTCACAGTTGATAGTACTGTGCACTGCAGGATTAATACGTTCAAAAATCATTCTCGCGATTGTTTGAAGCTGTTTGAGCTTAATAGTAAGATATTAAATATATGTAATTGTTGGCATACACTAATACATGGAACGGCTGCCGTTCGGAGCGTTCGCAACTAGCTTTTCTAGCATCCTAGTCGCTGGGACATATCAAATCCACTCTAGCTTAACCTTAAGAGCCAAGAAAAATAGTTAAAGGTTATTGGGTAGATATTGTTTGTGGTAATCGTAACTATAAATAGCATTTAGCCAACTTGCAGATGTCACAGTTGATAGTACTGTGCACTGCAGGATTAATACGTTCAAAAATCATTCTCGCGATTGTTTGAAGCTGTTTGAGCTTAATAGTAAGATATTAAATATTAGTAATTGTTGGGATACACTAATACATGGAACGGCTGCCGTTCGGAGCGTTCGCAACTAGCTTTTCTAGCATCCTAGTCGCTGGGACATATCAAATCCACTCTAGCTTAACCTTAAGAGCCAAGAAAAATAGTTAAAAGTTGTTGGGTAGATATTGTTTGTGGCAATCGTAATAATAAATAGCATTTAGCCAATTTGCAGATGTCACAGTTGATAGTACTGTGCACTGCAGGATTAATACGTTCAAAAATCATTCTCGCGATTGTTTGAAGCTGTTTGAGCTTAATAGTAAGATATTAAATATTAGTAATTGTTGGGATACACTAATACATGGAACGGCTGCCGTTCGGAGCGTTCGCAACTAGCTTTTCTAGCATCCTAGTCGCTGGAACATATCAAATCCACTCTAGCTTAACCTTAAGAGCCAAGAAAAATAGTTAAAAGTTGTTGGGTAGATATTGTTTGTGGCAATCGTAATAATAAATAGCATTTAGCCAATTTGCAGATGTCACAGTTGATAGTACTGTGCACTGCAGGATTAATACGTTCAAAAATCATTCTCGCGATTGTTTGAAGCTGTTTGAGCTTAATAGTAAGATATTAAATATATGTAATTGTTGGCATACACTAATACATGGAACGGCTGCCGTTCGGAGCGTTCGCAACTAGCTTTTCTAGCATCCTAGTCGCTGGGACATATCAAATCCACTCTAGCTTAACCTTAAGAGCCAAGAAAAATAGTTAAAAGTTGTTGGGTAGATATTGTTTGTGGCAATCGTAATAATAAATAGCATTTAGCCAATTTGCAGATGTCACAGTTGATAGTACTGTGCACTGCAGGATTAATACGTTCAAAAATCATTCTCGCGATTGTTTGAAGCTGTTTGAGCTTAATAGTAAGATATTAAATATTAGTAATTGTTGGGATACACTAATACATGGAACGGCTGCCGTTCGGAGCGTTCGCAACTAGCTTTTCTAGCATCCTAGTCGCTGGGACATATCAAATCCACTCTAGCTTAACCTTAAGAGCCAAGAAAAATAGTTAAAAGTTGTTGGGTAGATATTGTTTGTGGCAATCGTAATAATAAATAGCATTTAGCCAATTTGCAGATGTCACAGTTGATAGTACTGTGCACTGCAGGATTAATACGTTCAAAAATCATTCTCGCGATTGTTTGAAGCTGTTTGAGCTTAATAGTAAGATATTAAATATATGTAATTGTTGGCATACACTAATACATGGAACGGCTGCCGTTCGGAGCGTTCGCAACTAGCTTTTCTAGCATCCTAGTCGCTGGGACATATCAAATCCACTCTAGCTTAACCTTAAGAGCCAAGAAAAATAGTTAAAGGTTATTGGGTAGATATTGTTTGTGGTAATCGTAACTATAAATAGCATTTAGCCAACTTGCAGATGTCACAGTTGATAGTACTGTGCACTGCAGGATTAATACGTTCAAAAATCATTCTCGCGATTGTTTGAAGCTGTTTGAGCTTAATAGTAAGATATTAAATATTAGTAATTGTTGGGATACACTAATACATGGAACGGCTGCCGTTCGGAGCGTTCGCAACTAGCTTTTCTAGCATCCTAGTCGCTGGGACATATCAAATCCACTCTAGCTTAACCTTAAGAGCCAAGAAAAATAGTTAAAAGTTGTTGGGTAGATATTGTTTGTGGCAATCGTAATAATAAATAGCATTTAGCCAAGTTGCAGATGTCACAGTTGATAGTACTGAGCACTGCAGGATTAATACGTTCAAAAATCATTCTCGCTATTGTTTGAAGCTGTTTGAGCTTAATAGTAAGATATTAAATATATGTAATTGTTGGCATACACTAATACATGGAACGGCTGCCGTTCGGAGCGTTCGCAACTAGCTTTTCTAGCATCCTAGTCGCTGGGACATATCAAATCCACTCTAGCTTAACCTTAAGAGCCAAGAAAAATAGTTAAAAGTTGTTGGGTAGATATTGTTTGTGGCAATCGTAATAATAAATAGCATTTAGCCAATTTGCAGATGTCACAGTTGATAGTACTGTGCACTGCAGGATTAATACGTTCAAAAATCATTCTCGCGATTGTTTGAAGCTGTTTGAGCTTAATAGTAAGATATTAAATATTAGTAATTGTTGGGATACACTAATACATGGAACGGCTGCCGTTCGGAGCGTTCGCAACTAGCTTTTCTAGCATCCTAGTCGCTGGGACATATCAAATCCACTCTAGCTTAACCTTAAGAGCCAAGAAAAATAGTTAAAAGTTGTTGGGTAGATATTGTTTGTGGCAATCGTAATAATAAATAGCATTTAGCCAATTTGCAGATGTCACAGTTGATAGTACTGTGCACTGCAGGATTAATACGTTCAAAAATCATTCTCGCGATTGTTTGAAGCTGTTTGAGCTTAATAGTAAGATATTAAATATTAGTAATTGTTGGGATACACTAATACATGGAACGGCTGCCGTTCGGAGCGTTCGCAACTAGCTTTTCTAGCATCCTAGTCGCTGGGACATATCAAATCCACTCTAGCTTAACCTTAAGAGCCAAGAAAAATAGTTAAAAGTTGTTGGGTAGATATTGTTTGTGGCAATCGTAATAATAAATAGCATTTAGCCAATTTGCAGATGTCACAGTTGATAGTACTGTGCACTGCAGGATTAATACGTTCAAAAATCATTCTCGCGATTGTTTGAAGCTGTTTGAGCTTAATAGTAAGATATTAAATATTAGTAATTGTTGGGATACACTAATACATGGAACGGCTGCCGTTCGGAGCGTTCGCAACTAGCTTTTCTAGCATCCTAGTCGCTGGGACATATCAAATCCACTCTAGCTTAACCTTAAGAGCCAAGAAAAATAGTTAAAAGTTGTTGGGTAGATATTGTTTGTGGCAATCGTAATAATAAATAGCATTTAGCCAATTTGCAGATGTCACAGTTGATAGTACTGTGCACTGCAGGATTAATACGTTCAAAAATCATTCTCGCGATTGTTTGAAGCTGTTTGAGCTTAATAGTAAGATATTAAATATATGTAATTGTTGGCATACACTAATACATGGAACGGCTGCCGTTCGGAGCGTTCGCAACTAGCTTTTCTAGCATCCTAGTCGCTGGGACATATCAAATCCACTCTAGCTTAACCTTAAGAGCCAAGAAAAATAGTTAAAGGTTATTGGGTAGATATTGTTTGTGGTAATCGTAACTATAAATAGCATTTAGCCAACTTGCAGATGTCACAGTTGATAGTACTGTGCACTGTAGGATTAATACGTTCAAAAATCATTTTCGCGATTGTTTGAAGCTGTTTGAGCTTAATAGTAAGATATTAAATATTTGTAATTGTTGGCATACACTAATACATGGAACGGCTGCCGTTCGGAGCGTTCGCAACTAGCTTTTCTAGCATCCTAGTCGCTGGGACATATCAAATCCACTCTAGCTTAACCTTAAGAGCCAAGAAAAATAGTTAAAGGTTATTGGGTAGATATTGTTTGTGGTAATCGTAACTATAAATAGCATTTAGCCAACTTGCAGATGTCACAGTTGATAGTACTGTGCACTGTAGGATTAATACGTTCAAAAATCATTCTCGCGATTGTTTGAAGCTGTTTGAGCTTAATAGTAAGATATTAAATATTTGTAATTATTGGCATACACTAATACATGGAACGGCTGCCGTTCGGAGCGTTCGCAACTAGCTTTTCTAGCATCCTAGTCGCTGGGACATATCAAATCCACTCTAGCTTAACCTTAAGAGCCAAGAAAAATAGTTAAAAGTTATTGGGTAGATATTGTTTGTGGAAATCGTAATAATAAATAGCATTTAGCCAATTTGCAGATGTCACAGTTGATAGTACTGTGCACTGCAGGATTAATACGTTCAAAAATCATTCTCGCGATTGTTTGAAGCTGTTTGAGCTTAATAGTAAGATATTAAATATTAGTAATTGTTGTGATACACTAATACATGGAACGGCTGCCGTTCGGAGCGTTCGCAACTAGCTTTTCTAGCATCCTAGTCGCTGGGACATATCAAATCCACTCTAGCTTAACCTTAAGAGCCAAGAAAAATAGTTAAAGGTTATTGGGTAGATATTGTTTGTGGTAATCGTAACTATAAATAGCATTTAGCCAACTTGCAGATGTCACAGTTGATAGTACTGTGCACTGTAGGATTAATACGTTCAAAAATCATTCTCGCGATTGTTTGAAGCTGTTTGAGCTTAATAGTAAGATATTAAATATTTGTAATTGTTGGCATACACTAATACATGGAACGGCTGCCGTTCGGAGCGTTCGCAACTAGCTTTTCTAGCATCCTAGTCGCTGGGACATATCAAATCCACTCTAGCTTAACCTTAAGAGCCAAGAAAAATAGTTAAAAGTTATTGGGTAGATATTGTTTGTGGAAATCGTAATAATAAATAGCATTTAGCCAATTTGCAGATGTCACAGTTGATAGTACTGTGCACTGCAGGATTAATACGTTCAAAAATCATTCTCGCGATTGTTTGAAGCTGTTTGAGCTTAATAGTAAGATATTAAATATTAGTAATTGTTGTGATACACTAATACATGGAACGGCTGCCGTTCGGAGCGTTCGCAACTAGCTTTTCTAGCATCCTAGTCGCTGGGACATATCAAATCCACTCTAGCTTAACCTTAAGAGCCAAGAAAAATAGTTAAAAGTTATTGGGTAGATTGTTTGTGGAAATCGTAATTATAAATAGCATTTAGCCAATTTGCAGATGTCAAGGTTGATAGTACTGTGCACTGCAGAACTAATACGTTCAAAAAGCATTCTCGGGGTTGTTTGAAGCTGTTTTGAACTTAATAGTATGATATTAAATATTTGTAATTGTTGGCATACACTAATACATGGAACAGCTGCCGTTTGGAACGTTCGCAACTAGCTTTTCTAGCATCCTAGTCGCTGGGCCATATCAAATCCACTCTAGCTTAACCTTAAGAGCCAAGAAAATTAGTTAAAAGTTATTGGGTAGATTGTTTGTGGAAATCGTAATTATAAATAGCATTTAGCCAACTTGCAGATGTCAGTTGATAGTACTGTGCACTGCAGAATTAATACGTTCAAAAATCATTCTCGCGATTGTTTGAAGCTGTTTGAGCTTAATAGTAAGATATTAAATATATGTAATTGTTGGCATACACTAATACATGGAACGGCTGCCGTTCGGAGCGTTCGCAACTAGCTTTTCTAGCATCCTAGTCGCTGGGACATATCAAATCCACTCTAGCTTAACCTTAAGAGCCAAGAAAAATAGTTAAAGGTTATTGGGTAGATATTGTTTGTGGTAATCGTAACTATAAATAGCATTTAGCCAACTTGCAGATGTCACAGTTGATAGTACTGTGCACTGCAGGATTAATACGTTCAAAAATCATTCTCGCGATTGTTTGAAGCTGTTTGAGCTTAATAGTAAGATATTAAATATATGTAATTGTTGGCATACACTAATACATGGAACGGCTGCCGTTCGGAGCGTTCGCAACTAGCTTTTCTAGCATCCTAGTCGCTGGGACATATCAAATCCACTCTAGCTTAACCTTAAGAGCCAAGAAAAATAGTTAAAAGTTATTGGGTAGATATTGTTTGTGGCAATCGTAATAATAAATAGCATTTAGCCAATTTGCAGATGTCACAGTTGATAGTACTGTGCACTGCAGGATTAATACGTTCAAAAATCATTCTCGCGATTGTTTGAAGCTGTTTGAGCTTAATAGTAAGATATTAAATATATGTAATTGTTGGCATACACTAATACATGGAACGGCTGCCGTTCGGAGCGTTCGCAACTAGCTTTTCTAGCATCCTAGTCGCTGGGACATATCAAATCCACTCTAGCTTAACCTTAAGAGCCAAGAAAAATAGTTAAAAGTTGTTGGGTAGATATTGTTTGTGGCAATCGTAATAATAAATAGCATTTAGCCAATTTGCAGATGTCACAGTTGATAGTACTGTGCACTGCAGGATTAATACGTTCAAAAATCATTCTCGCGATTGTTTGAAGCTCTTTGAGCTTAATAGTAAGATATTAAATATATGTAATTGTTGGCATACACTAATACATGGAACGGCTGCCGTTCGGAGCGTTCGCAACTAGCTTTTCTAGCATCCTAGTCGCTGGGACATATCAAATCCACTCTAGCTTTACCTTATGAGCCAAGAAAAATAGTTAAAAGTTGTTGGGTAGATATTGTTTGTGGCAATCGTAATAATAAATAGCATTTAGCCAATTTGCAGATGTCACAGTTGATAGTACTGTGCACTGCAGGATTAATACGTTCAAAAATCATTCTCGCGATTGTTTGAAGCTGTTTGAGCTTAATAGTAAGATATTAAATATATGTAATTGTTGGCATACACTAATACATGGAACGGCTGCCGTTCGGAGCGTTCGCAACTAGCTTTTCTAGCATCCTAGTCGCTGGGACATATCAAATCCACTCTAGCTTAACCTTAAGAGCCAAGAAAAATAGTTAAAAGTTGTTGGGTAGATATTGTTTGTGGCAATCGTAATAATAAATAGCATTTAGCCAATTTGCAGATGTCACAGTTGATAGTACTGTGCACTGCAGGATTAATACGTTCAAAAATCATTCTCGCGATTGTTTGAAGCTGTTTGAGCTTAATAGTAAGATATTAAATATATGTAATTGTTGGCATACACTAATACATGGAACGGCTGCCGTTCGGAGCGTTCGCAACTAGCTTTTCTAGCATCCTAGTCGCTGGGACATATCAAATCCACTCTAGCTTAACCTTAAGAGCCAAGAAAAGGAGTTAAAGGTTATTGGGTAGATATTGTTTGTGGTAATCGTAACTATAAATAGCATTTAGCCAACTTGCAGATGTCACAATTGATAGTACTGTGCACTGCAGGATTAATACGTTCAAAAATCATTCTCGCGATTGTTTGAAGCTGTTTGAGCTTAATAGTAAGATATTAAATATTAGTAATTGTTGGGATACACTAATACATGGAACGGCTGCCGTTCGGAGCGTTCGCAACTAGCTTTTCTAGCATCCTAGTCGCTGGGACATATCAAATCCACTCTAGCTTAACCTTAAGAGCCAAGAAAAATAGTTAAAAGTTGTTGGGTAGATATTGTTTGTGGCAATCGTAATAATAAATAGCATTTAGCCAATTTGCAGATGTCACAGTTGATAGTACTGTGCACTGCAGGATTAATACGTTCAAAAATCATTCTCGCGATTGTTTGAAGCTGTTTGAGCTTAATAGTAAGATATTAAATATTAGTAATTGTTGGGATACACTAATACATGGAACGGCTGCCGTTCGGAGCGTTCGCAACTAGCTTTTCTAGCATCCTAGTCGCTGGGACATATCAAATCCACTCTAGCTTAACCTTAAGAGCCAAGAAAAATAGTTAAAAGTTGTTGGGTAGATATTGTTTGTGGCAATCGTAATAATAAATAGCATTTAGCCAATTTGCAGATGTCACAGTTGATAGTACTGTGCACTGCAGGATTAATACGTTCAAAAATCATTCTCGCGATTGTTTGAAGCTGTTTGAGCTTAATAGTAAGATATTAAATATTAGTAATTGTTGTGATACACTAATACATGGAACGGCTGCCGTTCGGAGCGTTCGCAACTAGCTTTTCTAGCATCCTAGTCGCTGGGACATATCAAATCCACTCTAGCTTAACCTTAAGAGCCAAGAAAAATAGTTAAAAGTTGTTGGGTAGATATTGTTTGTGGCAATCGTAATAATAAATAGCATTTAGCCAATTTGCAGATGTCACAGTTGATAGTACTGTGCACTGCAGGATTAATACGTTCAAAAATCATTCTCGCGATTGTTTGAAGCTGTTTGAACTTAATAGTAAGATATTAAATATATGTAATTGTTGGCATACACTAATACATGGAACGGCTGCCGTTCGGAGCGTTCGCAACTAGCTTTTCTAGCATCCTAGTCGCTGGGACATATCAAATCCACTCTAGCTTAACCTTAAGAGCCAAGAAAAATAGTTAAAGGTTATTGGGTAGATATTGTTTGTGGTAATCGTAACTATAAATAGCATTTAGCCAACTTGCAGATGTCACAGTTGATAGTACTGTGCACTGCAGGATTAATACGTTCAAAAATCATTCTCGCGATTGTTTGAAGCTGTTTGAGCTTAATAGTAAGATATTAAATATTAGTAATTGTTGGGATACACTAATACATGGAACGGCTGCCGTTCGGAGCGTTCGCAACTAGCTTTTCTAGCATCCTAGTCGCTGGGACATATCAAATCCACTCTAGCTTAACCTTAAGAGCCAAGAAAAATAGTTAAAAGTTGTTGGGTAGATATTGTTTGTGGCAATCGTAATAATAAATAGCATTTAGCCAATTTGCAGATGTCACAGTTGATAGTACTGTGCACTGCAGGATTAATACGTTCAAAAATCATTCTCGCGATTGTTTGAAGCTGTTTGAGCTTAATAGTAAGATATTAAATATTAGTAATTGTTGGGATACACTAATACATGGAACGGCTGCCGTTCGGAGCGTTCGCAACTAGCTTTTCTAGCATCCTAGTCGCTGGGACATATCAAATCCACTCTAGCTTAACCTTAAGAGCCAAGAAAAATAGTTAAAAGTTGTTGGGTAGATATTGTTTGTGGCAATCGTAATAATAAATAGCATTTAGCCAATTTGCAGATGTCACAGTTGATAGTACTGTGCACTGCAGGATTAATACGTTCAAAAATCATTCTCGCGATTGTTTGAAGCTGTTTGAACTTAATAGTAAGATATTAAATATTAGTAATTGTTGTGATACACTAATACATGGAACGGCTGCCGTTCGGAGCGTTCGCAACTAGCTTTTCTAGCATCCTAGTCGCTGGGACATATCAAATCCACTCTAGCTTAACCTTAAGAGCCAAGAAAAATAGTTAAAAGTTGTTGGGTAGATATTGTTTGTGGCAATCGTAATAATAAATAGCATTTAGCCAATTTGCAGATGTCACAGTTGATAGTACTGTGCACTGCAGGATTAATACGTTCAAAAATCATTCTCGCGATTGTTTGAAGCTGTTTGAGCTTAATAGTAAGATATTAAATATATGTAATTGTTGGCATACACTAATACATGGAACGGCTGCCGTTCGGAGCGTTCGCAACTAGCTTTTCTAGCATCCTAGTCGCTGGGACATATCAAATCCACTCTAGCTTAACCTTAAGAGCCAAGAAAAATAGTTAAAGGTTATTGGGTAGATATTGTTTGTGGTAATCGTAACTATAAATAGCATTTAGCCAACTTGCAGATGTCACAGTTGATAGTACTGTGCACTGCAGGATTAATACGTTCAAAAATCATTCTCGCGATTGTTTGAAGCTGTTTGAGCTTAATAGTAAGATATTAAATATTAGTAATTGTTGGGATACACTAATACATGGAACGGCTGCCGTTCGGAGCGTTCGCAACTAGCTTTTCTAGCATCCTAGTCGCTGGGACATATCAAATCCACTCTAGCTTAACCTTAAGAGCCAAGAAAAATAGTTAAAAGTTGTTGGGTAGATATTGTTTGTGGCAATCGTAATAATAAATAGCATTTAGCCAATTTGCAGATGTCACAGTTGATAGTACTGTGCACTGCAGGATTAATACGTTCAAAAATCATTCTCGCGATTGTTTGAAGCTGTTTGAGCTTAATAGTAAGATATTAAATATTAGTAATTGTTGGGATACACTAATACATGGAACGGCTGCCGTTCGGAGCGTTCGCAACTAGCTTTTCTAGCATCCTAGTAGCTGGGACATATCAAATCCACTCTAGCTTAACCTTAAGAGCCAAGAAAAATAGTTAAAAGTTGTTGGGTAGATATTGTTTGTGGCAATCGTAATAATAAATAGCATTTAGCCAATTTGCAGATGTCACAGTTGATAGTACTGTGCACTGCAGGATTAATACGTTCAAAAATCATTCTCGCGATTGTTTGAAGCTGTTTGAGCTTAATAGTAAGATATTAAATATATGTAATTGTTGGCATACACTAATACATGGAACGGCTGCCGTTCGGAGCGTTCGCAACTAGCTTTTCTAGCATCCTAGTCGCTGGGACATATCAAATCCACTCTAGCTTAACCTTAAGAGCCAAGAAAAATAGTTAAAAGTTATTGGGTAGATATTGTTTGTGGAAATCGTAATAATAAATAGCATTTAGCCAATTTGCAGATGTCACATTTGATAGTACTGTGCACTGCAGGATTAATACGTTCAAAAATCATTCTCGCGATTGTTTGAAGCTGTTTGAGCTTAATAGTAAGATATTAAATATTAGTAATTGTTGTGATACACTAATACATGGAACGGCTGCCGTTCGGAGCGTTCGCAACTAGCTTTTCTAGCATCCTAGTCGCTGGGACATATCAAATCCACTCTAGCTTAACCTTAAGAGCCAAGAAAAATAGTTAAAGGTTATTGGGTAGATATTGTTTGTGGTAATCGTAACTATAAATAGCATTTAGCCAACTTGCAGATGTCACAGTTGATAGTACTGTGCACTGGAGGATTAATACGTTCAAAAATCATTCTCGCGATTGTTTGAAGCTGTTTGAGCTTAATAGTAAGATATTAAATATTTGTAATTGTTGGCATACACTAATACATGGAACGGCTGCCGTTCGGAGCGTTCGCAACTAGCTTTTCTAGCATCCTAGTCGCTGGGACATATCAAATCCACTCTAGCTTAACCTTAAGAGCCAAGAAAAATAGTTAAAAGTTATTGGGTAGATATTGTTTGTGGAAATCGTAATAATAAATAGCATTTAGCCAATTTGCAGATGTCACAGTTGATAGTACTGTGCACTGCAGGATTAATACGTTCAAAAATCATTCTCGCGATTGTTTGAAGCTGTTTGAGCTTAATAGTAAGATATTAAATATTAGTAATTGTTGTGATACACTAATACATGGAACGGCTGCCGTTCGGAGCGTTCGCAACTAGCTTTTCTAGCATCCTAGTCGCTGGGACATATCAAATCCACTCTAGCTTAACCTTAAGAGCCAAGAAAAATAGTTAAAAGTTATTGGGTAGATTGTTTGTGGATATCGTAATTATAAATAGCATTTAGCCAATTTGCAGATGTCACAGTTGATAGTACTGTGCACTGCAGAACTAATACGTTCAAAAAACATTCTCGGGGTTGTTTGAAGCTGTTTTGAACTTAATAGTATGATATTAAATATTTGTAATTGTTGGCATACACTAATACATGGAACAGCTGCCGTTTGGAACGTTCGCAACTAGCTTTTCTAGCATCCTAGTCGCTGGGCCATATCAAATCCACTCTAGCTTAACCTTAAGAGCCAAGAAAATTAGTTAAAAGTTATTGGGTAGATTGTTTGTGGCAATCGTAATAATAAATAGCATTTAGCCAATTTGCAGATGTCACAGTTGATAGTACTGTGCACTGCAGGATTAATACGTTCAAAAATCATTCTCGCGATTGTTTGAAGCTGTTTGAGCTTAATAGTAAGATATTAAATATATGTAATTGTTGGCATACACTAATACATGGAACGGCTGCCGTTCGGAGCGTTCGCAACTAGCTTTTCTAGCATCCTAGTCGCTGGGACATATCAAATCCACTCTAGCTTAACCTTAAGAGCCAAGAAAAGGAGTTAAAGGTTATTGGGTAGATATTGTTTGTGGTAATCGTAACTATAAATAGCATTTAGCCAACTTGCAGATGTCACAATTGATAGTACTGTGCACTGCAGGATTAATACGTTCAAAAATCATTCTCGCGATTGTTTGAAGCTGTTTGAGCTTAATAGTAAGATATTAAATATTAGTAATTGTTGGGATACACTAATACATGGAACGGCTGCCGTTCGGAGCGTTCGCAACTAGCTTTTCTAGCATCCTAGTCGCTGGGACATATCAAATCCACTCTAGCTTAACCTTAAGAGCCAAGAAAAATAGTTAAAAGTTGTTGGGTAGATATTGTTTGTGGCAATCGTAATAATAAATAGCATTTAGCCAATTTGCAGATGTCACAGTTGATAGTACTGTGCACTGCAGGATTAATACGTTCAAAAATCATTCTCGCGATTGTTTGAAGCTGTTTGAGCTTAATAGTAAGATATTAAATATTAGTAATTGTTGGGATACACTAATACATGGAACGGCTGCCGTTCGGAGCGTTCGCAACTAGCTTTTCTAGCATCCTAGTCGCTGGGACATATCAAATCCACTCTAGCTTAACCTTAAGAGCCAAGAAAAATAGTTAAAAGTTGTTGGGTAGATATTGTTTGTGGCAATCGTAATAATAAATAGCATTTAGCCAATTTGCAGATGTCACAGTTGATAGTACTGTGCACTGCAGGATTAATACGTTCAAAAATCATTCTCGCGATTGTTTGAAGCTGTTTGAGCTTAATAGTAAGATATTAAATATTAGTAATTGTTGTGATACACTAATACATGGAACGGCTGCCGTTCGGAGCGTTCGCAACTAGCTTTTCTAGCATCCTAGTCGCTGGGACATATCAAATCCACTCTAGCTTAACCTTAAGAGCCAAGAAAAATAGTTAAAAGTTGTTGGGTAGATATTGTTTGTGGCAATCGTAATAATAAATAGCATTTAGCCAATTTGCAGATGTCACAGTTGATAGTACTGTGCACTGCAGGATTAATACGTTCAAAAATCATTCTCGCGATTGTTTGAAGCTGTTTGAACTTAATAGTAAGATATTAAATATATGTAATTGTTGGCATACACTAATACATGGAACGGCTGCCGTTCGGAGCGTTCGCAACTAGCTTTTCTAGCATCCTAGTCGCTGGGACATATCAAATCCACTCTAGCTTAACCTTAAGAGCCAAGAAAAATAGTTAAAGGTTATTGGGTAGATATTGTTTGTGGTAATCGTAACTATAAATAGCATTTAGCCAACTTGCAGATGTCACAGTTGATAGTACTGTGCACTGCAGGATTAATACGTTCAAAAATCATTCTCGCGATTGTTTGAAGCTGTTTGAGCTTAATAGTAAGATATTAAATATTAGTAATTGTTGGGATACACTAATACATGGAACGGCTGCCGTTCGGAGCGTTCGCAACTAGCTTTTCTAGCATCCTAGTCGCTGGGACATATCAAATCCACTCTAGCTTAACCTTAAGAGCCAAGAAAAATAGTTAAAAGTTGTTGGGTAGATATTGTTTGTGGCAATCGTAATAATAAATAGCATTTAGCCAATTTGCAGATGTCACAGTTGATAGTACTGTGCACTGCAGGATTAATACGTTCAAAAATCATTCTCGCGATTGTTTGAAGCTGTTTGAGCTTAATAGTAAGATATTAAATATTAGTAATTGTTGGGATACACTAATACATGGAACGGCTGCCGTTCGGAGCGTTCGCAACTAGCTTTTCTAGCATCCTAGTCGCTGGGACATATCAAATCCACTCTAGCTTAACCTTAAGAGCCAAGAAAAATAGTTAAAAGTTGTTGGGTAGATATTGTTTGTGGCAATCGTAATAATAAATAGCATTTAGCCAATTTGCAGATGTCACAGTTGATAGTACTGTGCACTGCAGGATTAATACGTTCAAAAATCATTCTCGCGATTGTTTGAAGCTGTTTGAACTTAATAGTAAGATATTAAATATTAGTAATTGTTGTGATACACTAATACATGGAACGGCTGCCGTTCGGAGCGTTCGCAACTAGCTTTTCTAGCATCCTAGTCGCTGGGACATATCAAATCCACTCTAGCTTAACCTTAAGAGCCAAGAAAAATAGTTAAAAGTTGTTGGGTAGATATTGTTTGTGGCAATCGTAATAATAAATAGCATTTAGCCAATTTGCAGATGTCACAGTTGATAGTACTGTGCACTGCAGGATTAATACGTTCAAAAATCATTCTCGCGATTGTTTGAAGCTGTTTGAGCTTAATAGTAAGATATTAAATATATGTAATTGTTGGCATACACTAATACATGGAACGGCTGCCGTTCGGAGCGTTCGCAACTAGCTTTTCTAGCATCCTAGTCGCTGGGACATATCAAATCCACTCTAGCTTAACCTTAAGAGCCAAGAAAAATAGTTAAAGGTTATTGGGTAGATATTGTTTGTGGTAATCGTAACTATAAATAGCATTTAGCCAACTTGCAGATGTCACAGTTGATAGTACTGTGCACTGCAGGATTAATACGTTCAAAAATCATTCTCGCGATTGTTTGAAGCTGTTTGAGCTTAATAGTAAGATATTAAATATTAGTAATTGTTGGGATACACTAATACATGGAACGGCTGCCGTTCGGAGCGTTCGCAACTAGCTTTTCTAGCATCCTAGTCGCTGGGACATATCAAATCCACTCTAGCTTAACCTTAAGAGCCAAGAAAAATAGTTAAAAGTTGTTGGGTAGATATTGTTTGTGGCAATCGTAATAATAAATAGCATTTAGCCAATTTGCAGATGTCACAGTTGATAGTACTGTGCACTGCAGGATTAATACGTTCAAAAATCATTCTCGCGATTGTTTGAAGCTGTTTGAGCTTAATAGTAAGATATTAAATATTAGTAATTGTTGGGATACACTAATACATGGAACGGCTGCCGTTCGGAGCGTTCGCAACTAGCTTTTCTAGCATCCTAGTAGCTGGGACATATCAAATCCACTCTAGCTTAACCTTAAGAGCCAAGAAAAATAGTTAAAAGTTGTTGGGTAGATATTGTTTGTGGCAATCGTAATAATAAATAGCATTTAGCCAATTTGCAGATGTCACAGTTGATAGTACTGTGCACTGCAGGATTAATACGTTCAAAAATCATTCTCGCGATTGTTTGAAGCTGTTTGAGCTTAATAGTAAGATATTAAATATATGTAATTGTTGGCATACACTAATACATGGAACGGCTGCCGTTCGGAGCGTTCGCAACTAGCTTTTCTAGCATCCTAGTCGCTGGGACATATCAAATCCACTCTAGCTTAACCTTAAGAGCCAAGAAAAATAGTTAAAAGTTATTGGGTAGATATTGTTTGTGGAAATCGTAATAATAAATAGCATTTAGCCAATTTGCAGATGTCACATTTGATAGTACTGTGCACTGCAGGATTAATACGTTCAAAAATCATTCTCGCGATTGTTTGAAGCTGTTTGAGCTTAATAGTAAGATATTAAATATTAGTAATTGTTGTGATACACTAATACATGGAACGGCTGCCGTTCGGAGCGTTCGCAACTAGCTTTTCTAGCATCCTAGTCGCTGGGACATATCAAATCCACTCTAGCTTAACCTTAAGAGCCAAGAAAAATAGTTAAAGGTTATTGGGTAGATATTGTTTGTGGTAATCGTAACTATAAATAGCATTTAGCCAACTTGCAGATGTCACAGTTGATAGTACTGTGCACTGGAGGATTAATACGTTCAAAAATCATTCTCGCGATTGTTTGAAGCTGTTTGAGCTTAATAGTAAGATATTAAATATTTGTAATTGTTGGCATACACTAATACATGGAACGGCTGCCGTTCGGAGCGTTCGCAACTAGCTTTTCTAGCATCCTAGTCGCTGGGACATATCAAATCCACTCTAGCTTAACCTTAAGAGCCAAGAAAAATAGTTAAAAGTTATTGGGTAGATATTGTTTGTGGAAATCGTAATAATAAATAGCATTTAGCCAATTTGCAGATGTCACAGTTGATAGTACTGTGCACTGCAGGATTAATACGTTCAAAAATCATTCTCGCGATTGTTTGAAGCTGTTTGAGCTTAATAGTAAGATATTAAATATTAGTAATTGTTGTGATACACTAATACATGGAACGGCTGCCGTTCGGAGCGTTCGCAACTAGCTTTTCTAGCATCCTAGTCGCTGGGACATATCAAATCCACTCTAGCTTAACCTTAAGAGCCAAGAAAAATAGTTAAAAGTTATTGGGTAGATTGTTTGTGGATATCGTAATTATAAATAGCATTTAGCCAATTTGCAGATGTCACAGTTGATAGTACTGTGCACTGCAGAACTAATACGTTCAAAAAGCATTCTCGGGGTTGTTTGAAGCTGTTTTGAACTTAATAGTATGATATTAAATATTTGTAATTGTTGGCATACACTAATACATGGAACAGCTGCCGTTTGGAACGTTCGCAACTAGCTTTTCTAGCATCCTAGTCGCTGGGCCATATCAAATCCACTCTAGCTTAACCTTAAGAGCCAAGAAAATTAGTTAAAAGTTATTGGGTAGATTGTTTGTGGAAATCGTAATTATAAATAGCATTTAGCCAACTTGCAGATGTCAGTTGATAGTACTGTGCACTGCAGAATTAATACGTTCAAAAATCATTCTCGCGATTGTTTGAAGCTGTTTGAGCTTAATAGTAAGATATTAAATATATGTAATTGTTGGCATACACTAATACATGGAACGGCTGCCGTTCGGAGCGTTCGCAACTAGCTTTTCTAGCATCCTAGTCGCTGGGACATATCAAATCCACTCTAGCTTAACCTTAAGAGCCAAGAAAAATAGTTAAAGGTTATTGGGTAGATATTGTTTGTGGTAATCGTAACTATAAATAGCATTTAGCCAACTTGCAGATGTCACAGTTGATAGTACTGTGCACTGCAGGATTAATACGTTCAAAAATCATTCTCGCGATTGTTTGAAGCTGTTTGAGCTTAATAGTAAGATATTAAATATATGTAATTGTTGGCATACACTAATACATGGAACGGCTGCCGTTCGGAGCGTTCGCAACTAGCTTTTCTAGCATCCTAGTCGCTGGGACATATCAAATCCACTCTAGCTTAACCTTAAGAGCCAAGAAAAATAGTTAAAAGTTATTGGGTAGATATTGTTTGTGGCAATCGTAATAATAAATAGCATTTAGCCAATTTGCAGATGTCACAGTTGATAGTACTGTGCACTGCAGGATTAATACGTTCAAAAATCATTCTCGCGATTGTTTGAAGCTGTTTGAGCTTAATAGTAAGATATTAAATATATGTAATTGTTGGCATACACTAATACATGGAACGGCTGCCGTTCGGAGCGTTCGCAACTAGCTTTTCTAGCATCCTAGTCGCTGGGACATATCAAATCCACTCTAGCTTAACCTTAAGAGCCAAGAAAAATAGTTAAAAGTTATTGGGTAGATATTGTTTGTGGCAATCGTAATAATAAATAGCATTTAGCCAATTTGCAGATGTCACAGTTGATAGTACTGTGCACTGCAGGATTAATACGTTCAAAAATCATTCTCGCGATTGTTTGAAGCTGTTTGAGCTTAATAGTAAGATATTAAATATATGTAATTGTTGGCATACACTAATACATGGAACGGCTGCCGTTCGGAGCGTTCGCAACTAGCTTTTCTAGCATCCTAGTCGCTGGGACATATCAAATCCACTCTAGCTTAACCTTAAGAGCCAAGAAAAATAGTTAAAAGTTGTTGGGTAGATATTGTTTGTGGCAATCGTAATAATAAATAGCATTTAGCCAATTTGCAGATGTCACAGTTGATAGTACTGTGCACTGCAGGATTAATACGTTCAAAAATCATTCTCGCGATTGTTTGAAGCTGTTTGAGCTTAATAGTAAGATATTAAATATTAGTAATTGTTGTGATACACTAATACATGGAACGGCTGCCGTTCGGAGCGTTCGCAACTAGCTTTTCTAGCATCCTAGTCGCTGGGACATATCAAATCCACTCTAGCTTAACCTTAAGAGCCAAGAAAAATAGTTAAAAGTTATTGGGTAGATTGTTTGTGGATATCGTAATTATAAATAGCATTTAGCCAATTTGCAGATGTCACAGTTGATAGTACTGTGCACTGCAGAACTAATACGTTCAAAAAGCATTCTCGGGGTTGTTTGAAGCTGTTTTGAACTTAATAGTATGATATTAAATATTTGTAATTGTTGGCATACACTAATACATGGAACAGCTGCCGTTTGGAACGTTCGCAACTAGCTTTTCTAGCATCCTAGTCGCTGGGCCATATCAAATCCACTCTAGCTTAACCTTAAGAGCCAAGAAAATTAGTTAAAAGTTATTGGGTAGATTGTTTGTGGAAATCGTAATTATAAATAGCATTTAGCCAACTTGCAGATGTCAGTTGATAGTACTGTGCACTGCAGAATTAATACGTTCAAAAATCATTCTCGCGATTGTTTGAAGCTGTTTGAGCTTAATAGTAACATATTAAATATATGTAATTGTTGGCATACACTAATACATGGAACGGCTGCCGTTCGGAGCGTTCGCAACTAGCTTTTCTAGCATCCTAGTCGCTGGGACATATCAAATCCACTCTAGCTTAACCTTAAGAGCCAAGAAAAATAGTTAAAGGTTATTGGGTAGATATTGTTTGTGGTAATCGTAACTATAAATAGCATTTAGCCAACTTGCAGATGTCACAGTTGATAGTACTGTGCACTGCAGGATTAATACGTTCAAAAATCATTCTCGCGATTGTTTGAAGCTGTTTGAGCTTAATAGTAAGATATTAAATATATGTAATTGTTGGCATACACTAATACATGGAACGGCTGCCGTTCGGAGCGTTCGCAACTAGCTTTTCTAGCATCCTAGTCGCTGGGACATATCAAATCCACTCTAGCTTAACCTTAAGAGCCAAGAAAAATAGTTAAAAGTTATTGGGTAGATATTGTTTGTGGCAATCGTAATAATAAATAGCATTTAGCCAATTTGCAGATGTCACAGTTGATAGTACTGTGCACTGCAGGATTAATACGTTCAAAAATCATTCTCGCGATTGTTTGAAGCTGTTTGAGCTTAATAGTAAGATATTAAATATATGTAATTGTTGGCATACACTAATACATGGAACGGCTGCCGTTCGGAGCGTTCGCAACTAGCTTTTCTAGCATCCTAGTCGCTGGGACATATCAAATCCACTCTAGCTTAACCTTAAGAGCCAAGAAAAATAGTTAAAAGTTATTGGGTAGATATTGTTTGTGGCAATCGTAATAATAAATAGCATTTAGCCAATTTGCAGATGTCACAGTTGATAGTACTGTGCACTGCAGGATTAATACGTTCAAAAATCATTCTCGCGATTGTTTGAAGCTGTTTGAGCTTAATAGTAAGATATTAAATATATGTAATTGTTGGCATACACTAATACATGGAACGGCTGCCGTTCGGAGCGTTCGCAACTAGCTTTTCTAGCATCCTAGTCGCTGGGACATATCAAATCCACTCTAGCTTAACCTTAAGAGCCAAGAAAAATAGTTAAAAGTTGTTGGGTAGATATTGTTTGTGGCAATCGTAATAATAAATAGCATTTAGCCAATTTGCAGATGTCACAGTTGATAGTACTGTGCACTGCAGGATTAATACGTTCAAAAATCATTCTCGCGATTGTTTGAAGCTCTTTGAGCTTAATAGTAAGATATTAAATATATGTAATTGTTGGCATACACTAATACATGGAACGGCTGCCGTTCGGAGCGTTCGCAACTAGCTTTTCTAGCATCCTAGTCGCTGGGACATATCAAATCCACTCTAGCTTAACCTTAAGAGCCAAGAAAAATAGTTAAAAGTTGTTGGGTAGATATTGTTTGTGGCAATCGTAATAATAAATAGCATTTAGCCAATTTGCAGATGTCACAGTTGATAGTACTGTGCACTGCAGGATTAATACGTTCAAAAATCATTCTCGCGATTGTTTGAAGCTGTTTGAGCTTAATAGTAAGATATTAAATATATGTAATTGTTGGCATACACTAATACATGGAACGGCTGCCGTTCGGAGCGTTCGCAACTAGCTTTTCTAGCATCCTAGTCGCTGGGACATATCAAATCCACTCTAGCTTAACCTTAAGAGCCAAGAAAAATAGTTAAAAGTTATTGGGTAGATATTGTTTGTGGTAATCGTAACTATAAATAGCATTTAGCCAACTTGCAGATGTCACAGTTGATAGTACTGTGCACTGCAGGATTAATACGTTCAAAAATCATTCTCGCGATTGTTTGAAGCTGTTTGAGCTTAATAGTAAGATATTAAATATATGTAATTGTTGGCATACACTAATACATGGAACGGCTGCCGTTCGGAGCGTTCGCAACTAGCTTTTCTAGCATCCTAGTCGCTGGGACATATCAAATCCACTCTAGCTTAACCTTAAGAGCCAAGAAAAATAGTTAAAAGTTATTGGGTATTTATTGTTAGTGGTAATCGTCATTATAAATAGCATTTAGCCAACTTGCAGATGTCACAGTTGATAGTACTGTGCACTGCAGGATTAATACGTTCAAAAATCATTCTCGCGATTGTTTGAAGCTGTTTGAGCTTAATAGTAAGATATTAAATATATGTAATTGTTGGCATACACTAATACATGGAACGGCTGCCGTTCGGAGCGTTCGCAACTAGCTTTTCTAGCATCCTAGTCGCTGGGACATATCAAATCCACTCTAGCTTAACCTTAAGAGCCAAGAAAAATAGTTAAAAGTTATTGGGTAGATATTGTTTGTGGCAATCGTAATAATAAATAGCATTTAGCCAATTTGCAGATGTCACAGTTGATAGTACTGTGCACTGCAGGATTAATACGTTCAAAAATCATTCTCGCGATTGTTTGAAGCTGTTTGAGCTTAATAGTAAGATATTAAATATATGTAATTGTTGGCATACACTAATACATGGAACGGCTGCCGTTCGGAGCGTTCGCAACTAGCTTTTCTAGCATCCTAGTCGCTGGGACATATCAAATCCACTCTAGCTTAACCTTAAGAGCCAAGAAAAATAGTTAAAAGTTATTGGGTAGATATTGTTTGTGGTAATCGTAACTATAAATAGCATTTAGCCAACTTGCAGATGTCACAGTTGATAGTACTGTGCACTGCAGGATTAATACGTTCAAAAATCATTCTCGCGATTGTTTGAAGCTGTTTGAGCTTAATAGTAAGATATTAAATATATGTAATTGTTGGCATACACTAATACATGGAACGGCTGCCGTTCGGAGCGTTCGCAACTAGCTTTTCTAGCATCCTAGTCGCTGGGACATATCAAATCCACTCTAGCTTAACCTTAAGAGCCAAGAAAAATAGTTAAAAGTTATTGGGTAGATATTGTTTGTGGCAATCGTAATAATAAATAGCATTTAGCCAATTTGCAGATGTCACAGTTGATAGTACTGTGCACTGCAGGATTAATACGTTCAAAAATCATTCTCGCGATTGTTTGAAGCTGTTTGAGCTTAATAGTAAGATATTAAATATATGTAATTGTTGGCATACACTAATACATGGAACGGCTGCCGTTCGGAGCGTTCGCAACTAGCTTTTCTAGCATCCTAGTCGCTGGGACATATCAAATCCACTCTAGCTTAACCTTAAGAGCCAAGAAAAATAGTTAAAAGTTATTGGGTAGATATTGTTTGTGGTAATCGTAACTATAAATAGCATTTAGCCAACTTGCAGATGTCACAGTTGATAGTACTGTGCACTGCAGGATTAATACGTTCAAAAATCATTCTCGCGATTGTTTGAAGCTGTTTGAGCTTAATAGTAAGATATTAAATATATGTAATTGTTGGCATACACTAATACATGGAACGGCTGCCGTTCGGAGCGTTCGCAACTAGCTTTTCTAGCATCCTAGTCGCTGGGACATATCAAATCCACTCTAGCTTAACCTTAAGAGCCAAGAAAAATAGTTAAAAGTTATTGGGTAGATATTGTTTGTGGCAATCGTAATAATAAATAGCATTTAGCCAATTTGCAGATGTCACAGTTGATAGTACTGTGCACTGCAGGATTAATACGTTCAAAAATCATTCTCGCGATTGTTTGAAGCTGTTTGAGCTTAATAGTAAGATATTAAATATATGTAATTGTTGGCATACACTAATACATGGAACGGCTGCCGTTCGGAGCGTTCGCAACTAGCTTTTCTAGCATCCTAGTCGCTGGGACATATCAAATCCACTCTAGCTTAACCTTAAGAGCCAAGAAAAATAGTTAAAAGTTATTGGGTAGATATTGTTTGTGGCAATCGTAATAATAAATAGCATTTAGCCAATTTGCAGATGTCACAGTTGATAGTACTGTGCACTGCAGGATTAATACGTTCAAAAATCATTCTCGCGATTGTTTGAAGCTGTTTGAGCTTAATAGTAAGATATTAAATATATGTAATTGTTGGCATACACTAATACATGGAACGGCTGCCGTTCGGAGCGTTCGCAACTAGCTTTTCTAGCATCCTAGTCGCTGGGACATATCAAATCCACTCTAGTTTAACCTTAAGAGCCAAGAAAAATAGTTAAAAGTTGTTGGGTAGATATTGTTTGTGGCAATCGTAATAATAAATAGCATTTAGCCAATTTGCAGATGTCACAGTTGATAGTACTGTGCACTGCAGGATTAATACGTTCAAAAATCATTCTCGCGATTGTTTGAAGCTCTTTGAGCTTAATAGTAAGATATTAAATATATGTAATTGTTGGCATACACTAATACATGGAACGGCTGCCGTTCGGAGCGTTCGCAACTAGCTTTTCTAGCATCCTAGTCGCTGGGACATATCAAATCCACTCTAGCTTAACCTTAAGAGCCAAGAAAAATAGTTAAAAGTTGTTGGGTAGATATTGTTTGTGGCAATCGTAATAATAAATAGCATTTAGCCAATTTGCAGATGTCACAGTTGATAGTACTGTGCACTGCAGGATTAATACGTTCAAAAATCATTCTCGCGATTGTTTGAAGCTGTTTGAGCTTAATAGTAAGATATTAAATATATGTAATTGTTGGCATACACTAATACATGGAACGGCTGCCGTTCGGAGCGTTCGCAACTAGCTTTTCTAGCATCCTAGTCGCTGGGACATATCAAATCCACTCTAGCTTAACCTTAAGAGCCAAGAAAAATAGTTAAAGGTTATTGGGTAGATATTGTTTGTGGTAATCGTAACTATAAATAGCATTTAGCCAACTTGCAGATGTCACAGTTGATAGTACTGTGCACTGCAGGATTAATACGTTCAAAAATCATTCTCGCGATTGTTTGAAGCTGTTTGAGCTTAATAGTAAGATATTAAATATTAGTAATTGTTGGGATACACTAATACATGGAACGGCTGCCGTTCGGAGCATTCGCAACTAGCTTTTCTAGCATCCTAGTCGCTGGAACATATCAAATCCACTCTAGCTTAACCTTAAGAGCCAAGAAAAATAGTTAAAAGTTGTTGGGTAGATATTGTTTGTGGCAATCGTAATAATAAATAGCATTTAGCCAATTTGCAGATGTCACAGTTGATAGTACTGTGCACTGCAGGATTAATACGTTCAAAAATCATTCTCGCGATTGTTTGAAGCTGTTTGAGCTTAATAGTAAGATATTAAATATTAGTAATTGTTGGGATACACTAATACATGGAACGGCTGCCGTTCGGAGCGTTCGCAACTAGCTTTTCTAGCATCCTAGTCGCTGGGACATATCAAATCCACTCTAGCTTAACCTTAAGAGCATAAAAAAATAGTTAAAAGTTGTTGGGTAGATATTGTTTGTGGCAATCGTAATAATTAATAGCATTTAGCCAATTTGCAGATGTCACAGTTGATAGTACTGTGCACTGCAGGATTAATACGTTCAAAAATCATTCTCGCGATTGTTTGAAGCTGTTTGAGCTTAATAGTAAGATATTAAATATATGTAATTGTTGGCATACACTAATACATGGAACGGCTGCCGTTCGGAGCGTTCGCAACTAGCTTTTCTAGCATCCTAGTCGCTGGGACATATCAAATCCACTCTAGCTTAACCTTGAGAGCCAAGAAAAATAGTTAAATGTTATTGGGTAGATATTGTTTGTGGTAATCGTAATTATAAATAGCATTTAGCCAACTTGCAGATGTCACAGTTGATAGTACTGTGCACTGCAGGACTAATACGTTCAAAAAGCATTCTCGGGGTTGTTTGAAGCTGTTTTGAACTTAATAGTAAGAATTTAAATAATTGTAGTTGCTGGCATACACCAATGCATGGAACTGCTACTGTTTGGAGCGTTCGCAACTAGCTTTTCTAGCATCCTAGTCGCTGGGACATATCAAATCCACTCTAGCTTAACCTTAAGAGCCAAGAAAAATAGTTAAAGGTTATTGGGTAGATATTGTTTGTGGTAATCGTAATTATAAATAGCATTTAGCCAATATGCAAATGTCACAATTGATAGTACTGTGCACTGCAGGATTAATACGTTCAAAAATCATTCTCGCGACTGTTTGAAGCTGTTTGAGCTTAATAGTAAGATATTAAATATTAGTAATTGTTGGCATACACTAATACATGGAACGGCTGCCGTTCGGAGCATTCGAAACTAGCTTTTCTAGCATCCTAGTCGCTGGAACATATCAAATCCACTCTAGCTTAAAGTTAAGAGCCAAGAAAAATAGTTAAAGGTTATTGGGTAGATATTGTTTGTGGTAATCGTCACTATAAATAGCATTTAGCCATTTTGCAGATGTCACAGTTGATAGTACTGTGCACTGCAGGACTAATACGTTCAAAAAGCATTCTCGGGGTTGTTTGAAGCTGTTTTGAACTTAATTGTATGATATTAAATATTTGTGTTTGTTGGCATACACTAATACATGGAACAGCTGCCGTTTGGAGCGTTCGCAACTAGCTTTTCTAGCATCCTAGTCGCTGGGCCATATCAAATCCACTCTAGCTTAACCTTAAGAGCCAAGAAAAAATTGTTAAAAGTTATTGGGTAGATATTGTTTGTGGTAATCGTAATTATAAATAGCATTTAGCCAACTAGCAGATGTCACAGTTGATAGTACTGTGCACTGCAGGATTAATACGTTCAAAAATCAGTCTCGCGATTGTTTGAAGCTGTTTGAGCTTAATAGTAAGATATTAAATATTAGTAATTGTTGGGATACACTAATACATGGAACGGCTGCCGTTCGGAGCGTTCGCAACTAGCTTTTCTAGCATCCTAGTCGCTGGGACATATCAAACCCACTCTAGCTTAACCTTAAGAGCCAAGAAAAATAGTTAAAGGTTATTGGGTAGATATTGTTTGTGGTAATCGTAATTATAAATAGCATTTAGCCAACTTGCAGATGTCACAGTTGATAGTACTGTGCACTGCAGGATTAATACGTTCAAAAATCATTCTCGCGATTGTTTGAAGCTGTTTGAGCTTAATAGTAAGATATTAAATATATGTAATTGTTGGCATACACTAATACATGGAACGGCTGCAGTTCGGAGCGTTCGCAACTAGCTTTTCTAGCATCCTAGTCGCTGGGACATATCAAATCCACTCTAGTAACCTTAAGAGCCAAGAAAAATAGTTAAAGGTTATTGGGTAGATATTGTTTGTGGTAATCGTAATTATAAATAGCATTTAGCCAATTTGCAGATGTCACAGTTGATAGTACTGTGCACTGCAGGATTAATACGTTCAAAAATCATTCTCGCGATTGTTTGAAGCTGTTTGAGCTTAATAGTAAGATATTAAATATTAGTAATTGTTGGCATACACTAATACATGGAACGGCTGCCGTTCGGAGCGTTCGAAACTAGCTTTTCTAGCATCCTAGTCGCTGGAACATATCAAATCCACTCTAGCTTAACCTTAAGAGCCAAGAAAAATAGTTAAAAGTTATTGGCTAGATATTGTTTGTGGTATTCGCAATTATAAATAGCATTTAGCCAACTTGCAGATGTCACAGTTGATAGTACTGTGCACTGCAGGACTAATACGTTCAAAAAGCATTCTCGGGGTTGTTTGAAGCTGTTTTGAACTTAATAGTAACAATTTAAATAATTGTAGTTGCTGGCATACACCAATGCATGGAACTGCTACTGTTTGGAGCGTTCGCAACTAGCTTTTCTAGCATCCTAGTTGTTGCAACAAATTAAATCCATTCTAGCTTAACCTTAAGAGCCAAGAAAAATAGTTAAATGTTATTGGGTAGATATTGTTTGTGGTAATCGTAATTATAAATAGCATTTAGCCAACTTGCAGATGTCACAGTTGATAGTACTGTGCACTGCAGGACTAATACGTTCAAAAAGCATTCTCGGGGTTGTTTGAAGCTGTTTTGAACTTAATAGTAAGAATTTAAATAATTGTAGTTGCTGGCATACACCAATGCATGGAACTGCTACTGTTTGGAGCGTTCGCAACTAGCTTTTCTAGCATCCTAGTTGTTGCAACATATTAAATCCATTCTAGCTTAACCTTAAGAGCCAAGAAAAATAGTTAAATGTTATTGGGCAGATATTGTTTGTGGTAATCGTAATTATAAATAGCATTTAGCCAACTTGCAGATGTCACAGTTGATAGTACTGTGCACTGCAGGACTAATACGTTCAAAAATCATTCTCGCGATTGTTTGAAGCTGTTTGAGCTTAATAGTAAGATATTAAATATTAGTAATTGTTGGGATACACTAATACATGGAACGGCTGCCGTTCGGAGCGTTCGCAACTAGCTTTTCTAGCATCCTAGTCGCTGGGACATATCAAATCCACTCTAGCTTAACCTTAAGAGCCAAGAAAAAATTGTTAAAGGTTATTGGGTAGATATTGTTTGTGGAAATCGTAATAATAAATAGCATTTAGCCAATTTGCAGATGTCACAGTTGATAGTACTGTGCACTGCAGGATTAATACGTTCAAAAATCATTCTCGCGATTGTTTGAAGCTGTTTGAGCTTAATAGTAAGATATTAAATATTTGTAATTGTTGGCATACACTAATACATGGAACGGCTGCCGTTCGGAGCGTTCGCAACTAGCTTTTCTAGCATCCTAGTCGCTGGGACATATCAAATCCACTCTAGCTTAACCTTGAGAGCCAATAAAAATAGTTAAAAGTTATTGGGTAGATATTGTTTGTGGAAAACGTAATAATAAATAGCATTTAGCCAATTTGCAGATGTCACAGTTGAGAGTACTGTGCACTGCAGGATTAATACGTTCAAAAATCATTCTCGCGATTGTTTGAAGCTGTTTGAGCTTAATAGTAAGATATTAAATATTAGTAATTGTTGGCATACACTAATACATGGAACGGCTGCCGTTCGGAGCATTCGAAACTAGCTTTTCTAGCATCCTAGTCGCTGGAACATATCAAATCCACTCTAGCTTAAAGTTAAGAGCCAAGAAAAATAGTTAAAGGTTATTGGGTAGATATTGTTTGTGGTAATCGTCACTATAAATAGCATTTAGCCATTTTGCAGATGTCACAGTTGATAGTACTGTGCACTGCAGGATTAATACGTTCAAAAATCATTCTCGCGATTGTTTGAAGCTGTTTGAGCTTAATAGTAAGATATTAAATATATGTAATTGTTGGCATACACTAATACATGGAACGGCTGCCGTTCGGAGCGTTCGCAACTAGCTTTTCTAGCATCCTAGTCGCTGGGACATATCAAATTAACTCTAGCTTAACCTTAAGAGCCAAGAAAAATAGTTAAAGGTTATTGGGTAGATATTGTTTGTGGTAATCGTAATTATAAATAGCATTTAGCCAATATGCAGATGTCACAGTTGATAGTACTGTGCACTGCAGGATTAATACGTTCAAAAATCATTCTCGCGATTGTTTGAAGCTGTTTGAGCTTAATAGTAAGATATTAAATATTAGTAATTGTTGGCATACACTAATACATGGAACGGCTGCCGTTCGGAGCATTCGAAACTAGCTTTTCTAGCATCCTAGTCGCTGGAACATATCAAATCCACTCTAGCTTAAAGTTAAGAGCCAAGAAAAATAGTTAAAGGTTATTGGGTAGATATTGTTTGTGGTAATCGTCACTATAAATAGCATTTAGCCATTTTGCAGATGTCACAGTTGATAGTACTGTGCACTGCAGGACTAATACGTTCAAAAAGCATTCTCGGGGTTGTTTGAAGCTGTTTTGAACTTAATAGTATGATATTAAATATTTGTGTTTGTTGGCATACACTAATACATGGAACAGCTGCCGTTTGGAGCGTTCGCAACTAGCTTTTCTAGCATCCTAGTCGCTGGGTCATATCAAATCCACTCTAGCTTAACCTTAAGAGCCAAGAAAAAATTGTTAAAGGTTATTGGGTAGATATTGTTTGTGGTAATCGTAATTATAAATAGCATTTAGCCAACTAGCAGATGTCACAGTTGATAGTACTGTGCACTGCAGGATTAATACGTTCAAAAATCATTCTCGCGATTGTTTGAAGCTGTTTGAGCTTAATAGTAAGATATTAAATATTAGTAATTGTTGGGATACACTAATACATGGAACGGCTGCCGTTCGGAGCGTTCGCAACTAGCTTTTCTAGCATCCTAGTCGCTGGGACATATCAAATCCACTCTAGCTTAACCTTAAGAGCCAAGAAAAAATTGTTAAAGGTTATTGGGTAGATATTGTTTGTGGTAATCGTAATTATAAATAGCATTAAGCCAACTAGCAGATGTCACAATTGATAGTACTGTGCACTGCAGGATTAATACGTTCAAAAATCATTCTCGCGATTGTTTGAAGCTGTTTGAGCTTAATAGTAAGATATTAAATATTTGTAATTGTTGGCATACACTAATACATGTAACTGCTGCCGTTCGGAGCGTTCGCAACTAGCTTTTCTAGCATCCTAGTCGCTGGGACATATCAAATCCACTCTAGCTTAACCTTGAGAGCCAAGAAAAATAGTTAAAAGTTATTGGGTAGATATTGTTTGTGGAAATCGTAATTATAAATAGCATTTAGCCAACTTGCAGATGTCACAGTTGATAGTACTGTGCACTGCAGGATTAATACGTTCAAAAATCATTCTCGCGATTGTTTGAAGCTGTTTGAGCTTAATAGTAAGATATTAAATATTAGTAATTGTTGGCATACACTAATACATGGAACGGCTGCCGTTCGGAGCATTCGAAACTAGCTTTTCTAGCATCCTAGTCGCTGGAACATATCAAATCCACTCTAGCTTATAGTTAAGAGCCAAGAAAAATAGTTAAAGGTTATTGGCTAGATATTGTTTGTGGTAATCGTCACTATAAATAGCATTTAGCCATTTTGCAGATGTCACAGTTGATAGTACTGTGCACTGCAGGACTAATACGTTCAAAAAGCATTCTCGGGGTTGTTTGAAGCTGTTTTGAACTTAATAGTATGATGTTAAATATTTGTGTTTGTTGGAATACACTAATACATTGAACAGCTGACGTTTGGAGCGTTCGCAACTAGCTTTTCTAGCATCCTAGTCGCTGGGCCATATCAAATCCACTCTAGCTTAACGTTAAGAGCCAAGAAAAAATTGTTAAAGGTTATTGGGTAGATATTGTTTGTGGTAATCGTAATTATAAATAGCATTTAGCCAACTAGCAGATGTCACAGTTGATAGTACTGTGCACTGCAGGATTAATACGTTCAAAAATCATTCTCGCGATTGTTTGAAGCTGTTTGAGCTTAATAGTAAGATATTAAATATTAGTAAGTGTTGGGATACACTAATACATGGAACGGCTGCCGTTCGGAGCGTTCGCAACTAGCTTTTCTAGCATCCTAGTCGCTGGGACATATCTAATCCACTCTAGCTTAACCTTAAGAGCCAAGAAAAATAGTTAAAGGTTATTGGGTAGATATTGTTTGTGGAAATCGTAATAATAAATAGCATTTAGCCAATTTGCAGATGTCACAGTTGATAGTACTGTGCACTGCAGGATTAATACGTTCAAAAATCATTCTGGCGATTGTTTGAAGCTGTTTGAGCTTAATAGTAAGATATTAAATATTTGTAATTGTTGGCATACACTAATACATGGAACGGCTGCCGTTCGGAGCGTTCGCAACTAGCTTTTCTAGCATCCTAGTCGCTGGGACATATCAAATCCACTCTAGCTTAACCTTAAGAGCCAAGAATAATAATTAAAGGTTATTGGGTAGATATTGTTTGTGGTAATCGGCACAATAAATAGCATTTAGCCAATTTGCAGATGTCACAGTTGATACTACTGTGCCCTGCAGGATTAATACGTACAAAAATCATTCTCGCGATTGTTTGAAGCTGTTTGAGCTTAATAGTAAGATATTAAAAAAGTTTAATTGTTGGCATACACTAATACATGCAACGGCTGCCGTTCGGAGCGTTCGCAACTAGCTTTTCTAGCATCCTAGTCGCTGGGACATATCAAATCCACTCTAGCTTAACCTTAAGAGCCAAGAAAAATAATTAAAGGTTATTGGGTAGGTATTGTTTGTGGTAATCGTCACAATAAATAGCATTTAGCCAATTTGCAGATGTCACAGTTGATACTACTGTGCCCTGCAGGATTAATACGTTTAAAAATCATTCTTAGGGTAGTGTGAAGCTGTTTTGAGCTTAATAGTAAGATATTAAATATTTGTAATTGTTGCCAAACACTAATGCATGTAACTGCTGCCGTTTAGAGCGTTCGCAACTAGCTCTTCTAGCATCCTAGTCGCTGGGACATATTAATACCACTCTAGCTTAACCTTAAAAGCCAGGAAAAATTATTAAATGTTATTGGGTAGTTATTGTTAGTGGTAATCGTCACTATAAAAGGCATTTAGTAATTTTGCAGATATCACAGTTGATAGTACTGTGCACTGCAGGACTAATACGTTCAAAAAGCATTCTCGGGGATGTTAGAAGCTGTTTTGAACTTAATAGTAAGAATTTAAATAATTGTAGTTGTTGGCATACACTATTGCATGTAACTGCTGCCGTTTGGAGCGTTCGCAACTAGCTTTTCTAGCATCCTAGTCGCTGGGACAATTCAATACCACTTTAGCTTAACCTTAAAAGCCAGGAAAAATAATTAAATGTTATTGGGTAGTTATTGTTAGTGGTAATCGTCACTATATATAGCATTTAGCCATTTTGCAGATGTCACAGTTGATAGTACTGTGCACTGCAGGACTAATACGTTCAAAAAGCATTCTCGGGGATGTTTGAAGCTGTTTTGAACTTATTAGTAAGAATTTAAATAATTGTAGTTGTTGGCATACACCAATGCATGAAACTGCTACTGTTCGGAGCGTTCGCAACTAACTTTTCTAGCATCCTAGTGGCTGGGACATATCAAATCCACTCTAGCTTAACCTTAAGAGCCAAGAAAAATGGTTAAAGGTTATTGGGTAGATATTGTTTGTGGTAATCGTAATTATAAATAGCATTTAGCTAACTTGCAGATGTCACAGTTGATAGTACTGTGCACTGAAGGACTAATACGATCAAAAAGCATTCTCGGGGTTGTTTGAAGCTGTTTTGAACTTAATAGTAAGAATTTAAATAATTGTAGTTGTTGGCATACACCAATGCATGGAACTGCTACTGTTTGGAGCGTTCGCAACTAGCTTTTCTAGCATCCTAGATGTTACAACATATTAAATCCATTCTAGCTTAACCTTCAAAGCCAGGAAAAATTGTTAAATGTTATTAGGTAATTATTGTAAGTGGTAATCGTTACTATAAATAGCATTTAGCCATTTTTCAGATGTCACAGTTGATAGTACTGTGCACTTCAGGACTAATACGTTCAAAAAGCATTCTCGGGGATGTTTGAAGCTGTTTTGAACTTAATAGTAAGAATTTAAATAATTGAAGTTGTTGGCATACACCAATGCATGAAACTGCTACTGTTCGGAGCGTTCGCAACTAACTTTTCTAGCATCCTAGTCGCTGGGACATATCAAATCCACTCTAGCTTAACCTTAAGAGCCAAGAAAAATAGTTAAAGGTTATTGGGTAGATATTATTTGTGGCAATCGTAATTATAAATAACATTTAGCCATTTTGCAGATGTTACAGTTGATAGTACTGTGCACTGCAGGACTAATACGTTCAAAAAGCATTCTCGGGGATGTTTGAAGCTGTTTTGAACTTAATAGTAAGAATTTAAATAATTGAAGTTGTTGGCATACACCAATGCATGAAACTGCTACTGTTCGGAGCGTTCGCAACTAACTTTTATAGCATCCTAGTCGCTGGGACATATCAAATTCACTCTAGCTTAACCTTAAGAGCCAAGAAAAGTAGTTAAAGGTTATTGGGTAGATATTATTTGTGGTAATCGTAATTATAAATAACATTTAGCCATTTTGCAGATGTTACAGTTGATAGTGCTGTGCACTGCAGGACTAATACGTTCAAAAAGCATTCTCGGGGATGTTTGAAGCTGTTTTGAACTTAATAGTAAGAATTTAAATAATTGAAGATGTTGGCATACACCAATGCATGAAACTGCTACTGATCGGAGCGTTCGCAACTAACTTTTCTAGCATCCTAGTCGCTGGGACATATCAAATTCACTTTAGCTTAACCTTAAGAGCCAAGAAAAGTAGTTAAAGGTTATTGGGTAGATATTATTTGTGGTAATCGTAATTATAAATAACATTTAGCCATTTTGCAGATGTTACAGTTGATAGTGCTGCGCACTACAGGACTAATACGTTCAAAAAGCATTCTCGGGGATGTTTGAAGCTGTTTTGAACTTAATAGTAAGAATTTAAATAATTGAAGTTGTTGGCATACACCAATGCATGAAACTGCTACTGTTCGGAGCGTTCGCAACTAACTTTTCTAGCATCCTAGTCGCTGGGACATATCAAATCCACTCTAGCTTAACCTTAAGAGCCAAGAAAAATAGTTAAAGGTTATTGGGTAGATATTATTTGTGGTAATCGTAATTATAAATAACATTTAGCCATTTTGCAGATGTTACAGTTGATAGTACTGTGCACTGCAGGACTAATACGTTCAAAAAGCATTCTCGGGGATGTTTGAAGCTGTTTTGAACTTAATAGTAAAAATTTAAATAATTGAAGTTGTTGGCATACACCAATGCATGAAACTGCTACTGTTCGGAGCGTTCGCAACTAACTTTTATAGCATCCTAGTCGCTGGGACATATCAAATTCACTCTAGCTTAACCTTAAGAGCCAAGAAAAGTAGTTAAAGGTTATTGGGTAGATATTATTTGTGGTAATCCTAATTATAAATAACATTTAGCCATTTTGCAGATGTTACAGTTGATAGTGCTGTGCACTGCAGGACTAATACGTTCAAAAAGCATTCTCGGGGATGTTTGAAGCTGTTTTGAACTTAATAGTTAGAATTTAAATAATTGAAGTTGTTGGCATACACCAATGCATGAAACTGCTACTGTTCGAAGCGTTCGCAACTAACTTTTCTAGCATCCTAGTCGCTGGGACATATCAGATCCACTCTAGCTTAACCTTATAAGCCAAGAAAAATAGTTAAAGGTTATTGGGTAGATATTATTTGTGGTAATCGTAATTATAAATAACATTTAGCCATTTTGCAGATGTCACAGTTGATAGTACTGTGCACTGCAGGACTAATACGTTCAAAAAGCATTCTCGGGGATGTTTGAAGCTGTTTTGAACTTAATAGTAAGAATTTAAATAATTGAAGTTGTTGGCATACACCAATGCATGAAACTGCTACTGTTCGGAGCGTTCGCAACTAACTTTTCTAGCATCCTAGTCGCTGGGACATATCAAATTCACTCTAACTTAACCTTAAGAGCCAAGAAAAATTGCTAAAGGTTATTGGGTAGATATTGTTTGTGGTAATCGTAACTATAAATAGCATTTAGCCAACTTGCAGATGTCACAGTTGATAGTACTGTGCACTGCAGGACTATACGTTCAAAAAGCATTCTCGGGGTTGTTTGAAGCTGTTTTGAACTTAATAGTAATAATTTAAATAATTGTAGCTGCTGGCATACACCAATGCATGGAACTTTTACCATTTGGAGGGTTCGCAACTAGCTTTCCTAGCATCCTACTTGTTGCAACATATTAAATCCATTCTAGCTTAACCTTCAAAGCCAGGAAAAATTGTTAAATGTTATTAGGTAGTTATTGTAAGTGGTAATCGTCACTATAAATAGCATTTAGCCATTTTGCAAATGTCACAGTTGATAGTACTGTGCACTGCAGGATTAATACGTTCTAAAAGCATTCTCGGGGTTGTTTGAAGCTGTTTGAACTTAATAGTATGATATTAAATATTTGTAATTGTTGGATTACACTATACATGGAACAGCTGCCGTTTGGAGCGTTCGCAACTAGCTTTTCTAGCATCCTAGTCGCTGGGACATATCAAATCCACTCTAGCTTAACCTTAAGTGACAAGAAAAATAGTTAAAAGTTATTGGGTTATATTGTTAGTGGTAACCGTCATTATAAATATCATTTAGCCAACTTGCAAATGTCACAGTTGATAGTACATTGCACTGCAGGATTAATACGTTCAAAAATTATTCTCGCGATTGTTTGAAGCTGTTTGAGCTTAATAGTAAAATATTAGATATTAGTAATTGTTGGGATACACTAATACATGGAACGGCTGCCGTTCGGAGCGTTCACAACTAGCTTTTCTAGCATCCTAGTCGCTGGGGACATATCAAATCCACTCTAGCTTAACCTTAAGAGCCAAGAAAAATAGTTAAAGGTTATTGGGTAGATATTGTTTGTGAAAATCGTAATAATAAATAGCATTTAGCCAAGTTGCAGATGTCACAGTTGATAGTACTGTGCACTGCAGGATTAATACGTTCAAAAATCATTCTCACGCGATTGTTTGAAGCTGTTTGAGCTTAATAGTAAGATATTAAATAATTGTAATTGTTGGCATACACTAATACATGGAACGGCTGCCGTTCGGAGCGTTCGCAACTAGCTTTTCTAGCATCCTAGTCGCTGGGGACATATCCAATCCACTCTAGCTTAACCTTAAGAGCCAAGAAAAATTGTTAAAGGTTATTGGGTAGATATTGTTTGTGGTAATCGTAATTATAAATAGCATTTAGCCATTTTGCAGATGTCACAGTTGATAGTACTGTGCACTGCAGGACTAATACGTTCAAAAAGCATTCTCGGAGATGTTTGAAGCTGTTTTGAACTTAATAGTAAGAATTTAAATAATTGTAGTTGTTGGCATACACCAATGCATGAAACTGCTACTGTTCGGAGCGTTCGCAACTAACTTTTCTAGCATCCTAGTGGCTGGGACATATCAAATCCACTCTAGCTTAACCTTAAGGGCCAAGAAAAATTGTTAAAGGTTATTGGGTAGATATTGTTTGTGGTAATCGTAATTATAAATAGCATTTAGCCATTTTGCAGATGTCACAGTTGATAGTACTGTGCACTGTAGGACTAATACGTTCAAAAAGCATTCTCGGGGATGTTTGAAGCTGTTTTGAACTTAATAGTAAGAATTTAAATAATTGTAGTTGTTGGCATACACCAATGCATGAAACTGCTACTGTTCGGAGCGTTCGCAACTAGCTTTCCTAGCATCCTACTTGTTGCAACATATTAAATCCATTCTAGCTTAACCTTCAAAGCCAGGAAAAATTGTTAAATGTTATTATCTAGTTATTGTAAGTGGTAATCGTAATTATAAATTGCATTTAGCCAACTTGCAGATGTCACAGTTGATAGTACTGTGCACTGCAGGACTAATACGTTCAAAAAGCATTCTCGGGGATGTTTGAAGCTGTTTTGAACTTAATAGTAAGAATTTAAATAATTGTAGTTGTTGGCATACACCAATGCATGAAACTGCTACTGTTCGGAGCGTTCGCAACTAACTTTTCTAGCATCCTAGTCGCTGGGACATATCAAATCCACTCTAGCTTAACCTTAAGAGCCAAGAAAAATAGTTAAAGGTTATTGGGTAGATATTATTTGTGGCAATCGTAATTATAAATAACATTTAGCCATTTTGCAGATGTTACAGTTGATAGTACTCTGCACTGCAGGACTAATACGTTCAAAAAGCATTCTCGGGGATGTTTGAAGCTGTTTTGAACTTAATAGTAAGAATTTAAATAATTGAAGATGTTGGCATACACCAATGCATGAAACTGCTACTGATCGGAGCGTTCGCAACTAACTTTTCTAGCATCCTAGTCGCTGGGACATATCAAATCCACTCTAGCTTAACCTTAAGAGCCAAGAAAAGTAGTTAAAGGTTATTGGGTAGATATTATTTGTGGTAATCGTAATTATAAATAACATTTAGCCATTTTGCAGATGTTACAGTTGATAGTGCTGCGCACTACAGGACTAATACGTTCAAAAAGCATTCTCGGGGATGTTTGAAGCTGTTTTGAACTTAATAGTAAGAATTTAAATAATTGAAGTTGTTGGAATACACCAATGCATGAAACTGCTACTGTTCGGAGCGTTCGCAACTAACTTTTCTAGCATCCTAGTCGCTGGGACATATCAAATCCACTCTAGCTTAACCTTAAGAGCCAAGAAAAATAGTTAAAGGTTATTGGGTAGATATTATTTGTGGTAATCGTAATTATAAATAACATTTAGCCATTTTGCAGATGTTACAGTTGATAGTGCTGCGCACTACAGGACTAATACGTTCAAAAAGCATTCTCGGGGATGTTTGAAGCTGTTTTGAACTTAATAGTAAGAATTTAAATAATTGAAGTTGTTGGCATACACCAATGCATGAAACTGCTACTGTTCGGAGCGTTCGCAACTAACTTTTATAGCATCCTAGTCGCTGGGACATATCAAATTCACTCTAGCTTAACCTTAAGAGCCAAGAAAAGTAGTTAAAGGTTATTGGGTAGATATTATTTGTGGTAATCGTAATTATAAATAACATTTAGCCATTTTGCAGATGTTACAGTTGATAGTGCTGTGCACTGCAGGACTAATACGTTCAAAAAGCATTCTCGGGGATGTTTGAAGCTGTTTTGAACTTAATAGTTAGAATTTAAATAATTGAAGTTGTTGGCATACACCAATGCATGAAACTGCTACTGTTCGAAGCGTTCGCAACTAACTTTTCTAGCATCCTAGTCGCTGGGACATATCAGATCCACTCTAGCTTAACCTTATAAGCCAAGAAAAATAGTTAAAGGTTATTGGGTAGATATTATTTGTGGTAATCGTAATTATAAATAACATTTAGCCATTTTGCAGATGTCACAGTTGATAGTACTGTGCACTGCAGGACTAATACGTTCAAAAAGCATTCTCGGGGATGTTTGAAGCTGTTTTGAACTTAATAGTTAGAATTTAAATAATTGAAGTTGTTGGCATACACCAATGCATGAAACTGCTACTGTTCGAAGCGTTCGCAACTAACTTTTCTAGCATCCTAGTCGCTGGGACATATCAGATCCACTCTAGCTTAACCTTATAAGCCAAGAAAAATAGTTAAAGGTTATGGGGTAGATATTATTTGTGGTAATCGTAATTATAAATACCATTTAGCCATTTTGCAGATGTCACAGTTGATAGTACTGTGCACTGCAGGACTAATACGTTCAAAAAGCATTCTCGGGGTTGTTTGAAGCTGTTTTGAACTTAATAGTAATAATTTAAATAATTGTAGTTGCTGGCATACACCAATGCATGGAACTTTTACCATTTGGAGCGTTCGCAACTAGCTTTCCTAGCATCCTACTTGTTGCAACATATTAAATCCATTCTAGCTTAACCTTCAAAGCCAGGAAAAATTGTTAAATGTTATTAGGTAGTTATTGTAAGTGGTAATCGTCACTATAAATAGCATTTAGCCATTTTGCAAATGTCACAGTTGATAGTACTGTGCACTGCAGGATTAATACGTTCTAAAAGCATTCTCGGGGTTGTTTGAAGCTGTTTGAACTTAATAGTATGATATTAAATATTTGTAATTGTTGGATTACACTATACATGGAACAGCTGCCGTTTGGAGCGTTCGCAACTAGCTTTTCTAGCATCCTAGTCGCTGGGACATATCAAATCCACTCTAGCTTAACCTTAAGAGCCAAGAAAAGTAGTTAAAGGTTATTGGGTAGATATTATTTGTGGTAATCGTAATTATAAATAACATTTAGCCATTTTGCAGATGTTACAGTTGATAGTGCTGTGCACTGCAGGACTAATACGTTCAAAAAGCATTCTCGGGGATGTTTGAAGCTGTTTTGAACTTAATAGTTAGAATTTAAATAATTGAAGTTGTTGGCATACACCAATGCATGAAACTGCTACTGTTCGGAGCGTTCGCAACTAACTTTTATAGCATCCTAGTCGCTGGGACATATCAAATTCACTCTAGCTTAACCTTAAGAGCCAAGAAAAGTAGTTAAAGGTTATTGGGTAGATATTATTTGTGGTAATCGTAATTATAAATAACATTTAGCCATTTTGCAGATGTTACAGTTGATAGTGCTGTGCACTGCAGGACTAATACGTTCAAAAAGCATTCTCGGGGATGTTTGAAGCTGTTTTGAACTTAATAGTTAGAATTTAAATAATTGAAGTTGTTGGCATACACCAATGCATGAAACTGCTACTGTTCGAAGCGTTCGCAACTAACTTTTCTAGCATCCTAGTCGCTGGGACATATCAGATCCACTCTAGCTTAACCTTATAAGCCAAGAAAAATAGTTAAAGGTTATTGGGTAGATATTATTTGTGGTAATCGTAATTATAAATAACATTTAGCCATTTTGCAGATGTCACAGTTGATAGTACTGTGCACTGCAGGACTAATACGTTCAAAAAGCATTCTCGGGGATGTTTGAAGCTGTTTTGAACTTAATAGTAAGAATTTAAATAATTGAAGTTGTTGGCATACACCAATGCATGAAACTGCTACTGTTCGGAGCGTTCGCAACTAACTTTTCTAGCATCCTAGTCGCTGGGACATATCAAATTCACTCTAACTTAACCTTAAGAGCCAAGAAAAATTGCTAAAGGTTATTGGGTAGATATTGTTTGTGGTAATCGTAACTATAAATAGCATTTAGCCAACTTGCAGATGTCACAGTTGATAGTACTGTGCACTGCAGGACTAATACGTTCAAAAAGCATTCTCGGGGTTGTTTGAAGCTGTTTTGAACTTAATAGTAATAATTTAAATAATTGTAGTTGCTGGCATACACCAATGCATGGAACTTTTACCATTTGGAGGGTTCGCAACTAGCTTTCCTAGCATCCTACTTGTTGCAACATATTAAATCCATTCTAGCTTAACCTTCAAAGCCAGGAAAAATTGTTAAATGTTATTAGGTAGTTATTGTAAGTGGTAATCGTCACTATAAATAGCATTTAGCCATTTTGCAAATGTCACAGTTGATAGTACTGTGCACTGCAGGATTAATACGTTCTAAAAGCATTCTCGGGGTTGTTTGAAGCTGTTTGAACTTAATAGTATGATATTAAATATTTGTAATTGTTGGATTACACTATACATGGAACAGCTGCCGTTTGGAGCGTTCGCAACTAGCTTTTCTAGCATCCTAGTCGCTGGGACATATCAAATCCACTCTAGCTTAACCTTAAGTGACAAGAAAAATAGTTAAAAGTTATTGGGTTATATTGTTAGTGGTAACCGTCATTATAAATATCATTTAGCCAACTTGCAAATGTCACAGTTGATAGTACATTGCACTGCAGGATTAATACGTTCAAAAATTATTCTCGCGATTGTTTGAAGCTGTTTGAGCTTAATAGTAAAATATTAGATATTAGTAATTGTTGGGATACACTAATACATGGAACGGCTGCCGTTCGGAGCGTTCACAACTAGCTTTTCTAGCATCCTAGTCGCTGGGACATATCAAATCCACTCTAGCTTAACCTTAAGAGCCAAGAAAAATAGTTAAAGGTTATTGGGTAGATATTGTTTGTGAAAATCGTAATAATAAATAGCATTTAGCCAAGTTGCAGATGTCACAGTTGATAGTACTGTGCACTGCAGGATTAATACGTTCAAAAATCATTCTCGCGATTGTTTGAAGCTGTTTGAGCTTAATAGTAAGATATTAAATAATTGTAATTGTTGGCATACACTAATACATGGAACGGCTGCCGTTCGGAGCGTTCGCAACTAGCTTTTCTAGCATCCTAGTCGCTGGGACATATCCAATCCACTCTAGCTTAACCTTAAGAGCCAAGAAAAATTGTTAAAGGTTATTGGGTAGATATTGTTTGTGGTAATCGTAATTATAAATAGCATTTAGCCATTTTGCAGATGTCACAGTTGATAGTACTGTGCACTGCAGGACTAATACGTTCAAAAAGCATTCTCGGAGATGTTTGAAGCTGTTTTGAACTTAATAGTAAGAATTTAAATAATTGTAGTTGTTGGCATACACCAATGCATGAAACTGCTACTGTTCGGAGCGTTCGCAACTAACTTTTCTAGCATCCTAGTGGCTGGGACATATCAAATCCACTCTAGCTTAACCTTAAGGGCCAAGAAAAATTGTTAAAGGTTATTGGGTAGATATTGTTTGTGGTAATCGTAATTATAAATAGCATTTAGCCATTTTGCAGATGTCACAGTTGATAGTACTGTGCACTGTAGGACTAATACGTTCAAAAAGCATTCTCGGGGATGTTTGAAGCTGTTTTGAACTTAATAGTAAGAATTTAAATAATTGTAGTTGTTGGCATACACCAATGCATGAAACTGCTACTGTTCGGAGCGTTCGCAACTAGCTTTCCTAGCATCCTACTTGTTGCAACATATTAAATCCATTCTAGCTTAACCTTCAAAGCCAGGAAAAATTGTTAAATGTTATTATCTAGTTATTGTAAGTGGTAATCGTAATTATAAATTGCATTTAGCCAACTTGCAGATGTCACAGTTGATAGTACTGTGCACTGCAGGACTAATACGTTCAAAAAGCATTCTCGGGGATGTTTGAAGCTGTTTTGAATTTAATAGTAAGAATTTAAATAATTGTAGTTGTTGGCATACACCAATGCATGAAACTGCTACTGTTCGGAGCGTTCGCAACTAACTTTTCTAGCATCCTAGTCGCTGGGACATATCAAATCCACTCTAGCTTAACCTTAAGAGCCAAGAAAAGTAGTTAAAGGTTATTGGGTAGATATTATTTGTGGTAATCGTAATTATAAATAACATTTAGCCATTTTGCAGATGTTACAGTTGATAGTGCTGCGCACTACAGGACTAATACGTTCAAAAAGCATTCTCGGGGATGTTTGAAGCTGTTTTGAACTTAATAGTAAGAATTTAAATAATTGAAGTTGTTGGAATACACCAATGCATGAAACTGCTACTGTTCGGAGCGTTCGCAACTAACTTTTCTAGCATCCTAGTCGCTGGGACATATCAAATCCACTCTAGCTTAACCTTAAGAGCCAAGAAAAATAGTTAAAGGTTATTGGGTAGATATTATTTGTGGTAATCGTAATTATAAATAACATTTAGCCATTTTGCAGATGTTACAGTTGATAGTGCTGCGCACTACAGGACTAATACGTTCAAAAAGCATTCTCGGGGATGTTTGAAGCTGTTTTGAACTTAATAGTAAGAATTTAAATAATTGTAGTTGTTGGCATACACCAATGCATGAAACTGCTACTGTTCGGAGCGTTCGCAACTAACTTTTCTAGCATCCTAGTCGCTGGGACATATCAAATCCACTCTAGCTTAACCTTAAGAGCCAAGAAAAATAGTTAAAGGTTATTGGGTAGATATTATTTGTGGTAATCGTAATTATAAATAACATTTAGCCATTTTGCAGATGTTACAGTTGATAGTGCTGCGCACTACAGGACTAATACGTTCAAAAAGCATTCTCGGGGATGTTTGAAGCTGTTTTGAACTTAATAGTAAGAATTTAAATAATTGAAGTTGTTGGCATACACCAATGCATGAAACTGCTACTGTTCGGAGCGTTCGCAACTAACTTTTATAGCATCCTAGTCGCTGGGACATATCAAATTCACTCTAGCTTAACCTTAAGAGCCAAGAAAAGTAGTTAAAGGTTATTGGGTAGATATTATTTGTGGTAATCGTAATTATAAATAACATTTAGCCATTTTGCAGATGTTACAGTTGATAGTGCTGTGCACTGCAGGACTAATACGTTCAAAAAGCATTCTCGGGATGTTTGAAGCTGTTTTGAACTTAATAGTTAGAATTTAAATAATTGAAGTTGTTGGCATACACCAATGCATGAAACTGCTACTGTTCGAAGCGTTCGCAACTAACTTTTCTAGCATCCTAGTCGCTGGGACATATCAGATCCACTCTAGCTTAACCTTATAAGCCAAGAAAAATAGTTAAAGGTTATTGGGTAGATATTATTTGTGGTAATCGTAATTATAAATAACATTTAGCCATTTTGCAGATGTCACAGTTGATAGTACTGTGCACTGCAGGACTAATACGTTCAAAAAGCATTCTCGGGGATGTTTGAAGCTGTTTTGAACTTAATAGTTAGAATTTAAATAATTGAAGTTGTTGGCATACACCAATGCATGAAACTGCTACTGTTCGAAGCGTTCGCAACTAACTTTTCTAGCATCCTAGTCGCTGGGACATATCAGATCCACTCTAGCTTAACCTTATAAGCCAAGAAAAATAGTTAAAGGTTATGGGGTAGATATTATTTGTGGTAATCGTAATTATAAATACCATTTAGCCATTTTGCAGATGTCACAGTTGATAGTACTGTGCACTGCAGGACTAATACGTTCAAAAAGCATTCTCGGGGTTGTTTGAAGCTGTTTTGAACTTAATAGTAATAATTTAAATAATTGTAGTTGCTGGCATACACCAATGCATGGAACTTTTACCATTTGGAGCGTTCGCAACTAGCTTTCCTAGCATCCTACTTGTTGCAACATATTAAATCCATTCTAGCTTAACCTTCAAAGCCAGGAAAAATTGTTAAATGTTATTAGGTAGTTATTGTAAGTGGTAATCGTCACTATAAATAGCATTTAGCCATTTTGCAAATGTCACAGTTGATAGTACTGTGCACTGCAGGATTAATACGTTCTAAAAGCATTCTCGGGGTTGTTTGAAGCTGTTTGAACTTAATAGTATGATATTAAATATTTGTAATTGTTGGATTACACTATACATGGAACAGCTGCCGTTTGGAGCGTTCGCAACTAGCTTTTCTAGCATCCTAGTCGCTGGGACATATCAAATCCACTCTAGCTTAACCTTAAGTGACAAGAAAAATAGTTAAAAGTTATTGGGTTATATTGTTAGTGGTAACCGTCATTAATAAATATCATTTAGCCAACTTGCAAATGTCACAGTTGATAGTACATTGCACTGCAGGATTAATACGTTCAAAAATCATTCTCGCGATTGTTTGAAGCTGTTTGAGCTTAATAGTAAGATATTAAATAATTGTAATTGTTGGCATACACTAATACATGGAACGGCTGCCGTTCGGAGCGTTCGCAACTAGCTTTTCTAGCATCCTAGTCGCTGGGACATATCCAATCCACTCTAGCTTAACCTTAAGAGCCAAGAAAAATTGTTAAAGGTTATTGGGTAGATATTGTTTGTGGTAATCGTAATTATAAATAGCATTTAGCCATTTTGCAGATGTCACAGTTGATAGTACTGTGCACTGCAGGACTAATACGTTCAAAAATCATTCTCGCGATTGTTTGAAGCTGTTTGAGCTTAATAGTAAGATATTAAATAATTGTAATTGTTGGCATACACTAATACATGGAACGGCTGCCGTTCGGAGCGTTCGCAACTAGCTTTTCTAGCATCCTAGTCGCTGGGACATATCCAATCCACTCTAGCTTAACCTTAAGAGCCAAGAAAAATTGTTAAAGGTTATTGGGTACGATATTGTTTGTGGTAATCGTAATTATAAATAGCATTTAGCCATTTTGCAGATGTCACAGTTGATAGTACTGTGCACTGCAGGACTAATACGTTCAAAAAGCATTCTCGGAGATGTTTGAAGCTGTTTTGAACTTAATAGTAAGAATTTAAATAATTGTAGTTGTTGGCATACACCAATGCATGAAACTGCTACTGTTCGGAGCGTTCGCAACTAACTTTTCTAGCATCCTAGTGGCTGGGACATATCAAATCCACTCTTGCTTAACCTTAAGAGCCAAGAAAAATTGTTAAAGGTTATTGGGTAGATATTGTTTGTGGTAATCGTAATTATAAATAGCATTTAGCCATTTTGCAGATGTCACAGTTGATAGTACTGTGCACTGTAGGACTAATACGTTCAAAAAGCATTCTCGGGGATGTTTGAAGCTGTTTTGAACTTAATAGTAAGAATTTAAATAATTGTAGTTGTTGGCATACACCAATGCATGAAACTGCTACGTTTGGAGCGTTCGCAACTAGCTTTTCTAGCATCATAGTCGCTGGGACATATCAAATCCACTCTAGCTTAACCTTAAGAGCCAAGAAAAATAGTTAAAAGTTATTGGGTAGATATTGTTTGTGAAAATCGTAATAATAAATAGCATTTAGCCAAGTTGCAGATGTCACAGTTGATAGTACTGTGCACTGCAGGATTAATACGTTCAAAAATCATTCTCGCGATTGTTTGAAGCTGTTTGAGCTTAATAGTAAGATATTAAATAATTGTAATTGTTGGCATACACTAATACATGGAACGGCTGCCGTTCGGAGCGTTCGCAACTAGCTTTTCTAGCATCCTAGTCGCTGGGACATATCAAATTCACTCTAGCTTAACCTTAAGAGCCAAGAAAAATTGCTAAAGGTTATTGGGTAGATATTGTTTGTGGTAATCGTAACTATAAATAGCATTTAGCCAACTTGCAGATGTCACAGTTGATAGTACTGTGCACTGCAGGACTAATACGTTTAAAATGCATTCTCGGGGTTGTTTGAAGCTGTTTTGAACTTAATAGTAACAATTTAAATAATTGTAGTTGTTGGCATACACCAATGCATGGAACTTTTACTGTTTGGAGCGTTCGCAACTAGCTTTCCTAGCATCCTACTTGTTGCAACATATTAAATCCATTCTAGCTTAACCTTCAAAGCAAGGAAAAATTGTTAAATGTTATTAGGTAGTTATTGTAAGTGGTAATCGTCACTATAAATAGCATTTAGCCATTTTGCAAATGTCACAGTTGATAGTACTGTGCACTGCAGGACTAATACGTTCAAAAAGCATTCTCGGGGTTGTTTGAAGCTGTTTGAACTTAATAGTATGATATTAAATATTTGTAATTGTTGGATTACACTAATACATGGAACAGCTGCCGTTTGGAGCGTTCGCAACTAGCTTTTCTAGCATCCTAGTCGCTGGGACATATCAAATCCACTCTAGCTTAACCTTAAGTGACAAGAAAAATAGTTAAAAGTTATTGGGTTATATTGTTAGTGGTAACCGTCATTATAAATATCATTTAGCCAACTTGCAAATGTCACAGTTGATAGTACATTGCACTGCAGGATTAATACGTTCAAAAATTATTCTCGCGATTGTTTGAAGCTGTTTGAGCTAAATAGTAAGATATTAAATAATTGTAATTGTTGGCATACACTAATACATGGAACATCTGCCGTTCGGAGCGTTCGCAACTAGCTTTTCTAGCATCCTAGTCGCTGGGATATATCAAATCCACTCTAGCTTAACCTTAAGAGCCAAGAAAAATTGTTAAAGGTTATTGGGTAGATATTGTTTGTGGTAATCGTAATTATAAATAGCATTTAGCCAACTTGCAGATGTCACTGTTGATAGTACTGTGCACTGCAGGATTAATACGTTCAAAAATCATTCTCGCGATTGTTTGAAGCTGTTTGAGCTTAATAGTAAGATACTAAATATTAGTAATTGTTGGCACACACTAATACATGGAACGGCTGCCATTCGGAGCGTTCGGAACTAGCTTTTCTAGCATCCTAGTCGCTGGGACATATGAAATCCACTCTAGCTTAACCTTAAGAGCCAAGAAAAATTGTTAAAGGTTATTGGGTAGATATTGTTTGTGGTAATCGTAATTATAAATAGCATTTAGCCAACTTGCAGATGTCACTGTTGATAGTACTGTGCACTGCAGGATTCATACGTTCAAAAATCATTCTCGCGATTGTTTGAAGCTGTTTCAGCTTAATAGTAAGATATTAAATATTAGTAATTGTTGGCATACACTAATACATGGAACGGCTGCCGTTCAGAGCGTTCGCAACTAGCTTTTCTAGCATCCTAGTCGCTGGGACATATGAAATCCACTCTAGCTTAACCTTAAGAGCCAAGAAAAATTGTTAAAGGTTATTGGGTAGATATTGTTTGTGGTAATCGTAATTATAAATAGCATTTAGCCAACTTGCAGATGTCACTGTTGATAGTACTGTGCACTGCAGGATTAATACGTTCAAAAATCATTCTCGCGATTGTTTGAAGCTGTTTGAGCTTAATAGTAAGATATTAAATATTAGTAATTGTTGGCATACACTATACATGGAACGGCTGCCGTTCGGAGCGTTCGCAACTAGCTTTTCTAGCATCCTAGTCGCTGGGACATATGAAATCCACTCTAGCTTAACCTTAAGAGCCAAGAAAAATAGTTAAAAATTATTGGGTAGATATTGTTTGTGGAAATCGTAATAATAAATAGCATTTAGCCAATTTGCAGATGTCACAGTTGATAGTACTGTGCACTGCAGGATTAATACGTTCAAAAATTATTCTCGCGGTTGTTTGAAGCTGTTTGAGCTTAATAGTAAGATATTAAATAATTGTAATTGTTGGCATACACTAATACATGGAACGGCTGCCGTTCGGAGCGTTCACAACTAGCTTTTCTAGCATCCTAGTCGCTGGGACTTATCAAATCCACTCTAGCTTAACCTTAAGAGCCAAGAAAAATTGTTAAAGGTTATTGGGTAGATATTGTTTGTTGTAATCGTAATTATAAATAGCATTTAGCCAACTTGCAGATGTCACTGTTGATAGTACTGTGCACTGCAGGATTAATACGTTCAAAAATCATTCTCGCGATTGTTTGAAGCTGTTTCAGCTTAATAGTAAGATATTAAATATTAGTAATTGTTGGCATACACTAATACATGGAACGGCTGCCGTTCGGAGCGTTCGCAACTAGCTTTTCTAGCATCCTAGTCGCTGGGACATATGAAATCCACTCTAGCTTAACCTTAAGAGCCAAGAAAAATAGTTAAAAGTTATTGGGTAGATATTGTTTGTGGAAATCGTAATAATAAATAGCATTTAGCCAATTTGCAGATGTCACAGTTGATAGTACTGTGCACTGCAGGATTAATACGTTCAAAAATCATTCTCGCGATTGTTTGAAGCTGTTTGAGCTTAATAGTAAGATATTAAATAATTGTAATTGTTGGCATACACTAATACATGGAACGGCTGCCGTTCGGAGCGTTCACAACTAGCTTTTCTAGCATCCTAGTCGCTGGGACTTATCAAATCCACTCTAGCTTAACCTTAAGAGCCAAGAAAAATTGTTAAAGGTTATTGGGTAGATATTGTTTGTTGTAATCGTAATTATAAATAGCATTTAGCCAACTTGCAGATGTCACTGTTGATAGTACTGTGCACTGCAGGATTAATACGTTCAAAAATCATTCTCGCGATTGTTTGAAGCTGTTTCAGCTTAATAGTAAGATATTAAATATTAGTAATTGTTGGCATACACTAATACATGGAACGGCTGCCGTTCGGAGCGTTCGCAACTAGCTTTTCTAGCATCCTAGTCGCTGGGACATATCAAATCCACTCTAGCTTAACCTTAAGAGCCAAGAAAAATTGTTAAAGGTTATTGGGTAGATATTGTTTGTGGTAATCGTAATTATAAATAGCATTTAGCCAACTTGCAGATGTCACTGTTGATAGTACTGTGCACTGCAGGATTAATACGTTCAAAAATCATTCTCGCGATTGTTTGAAGCTGTTTGAGCTTAATAGTAAGATATTAAATATTAGTAATTGTTGGCATACACTAATACATGGAACGGCTGCCGTTCGGAGCGTTCGCAACTAGCTTTTCTAGCATCCTAGTCGCTGGGACATATGAAATCCACTCTAGCTTAACCTTAAGAGCCAAGAAAAATAGTTAAAGGTTATTGGGTAGATATTGTTTGTGGAAATCGTAATAATAAATAGCATTTATTCAATTTGCAGATGTCACAGTTGATAGTACTGTGCACTGCAGGATTAATACGTTCAAAAATCATTCTCGCGATTGTTTGAAGCTGTTTCAGCTTAATAGTAAGATATTAAATATTAGTAATTGTTGGCATACACTAATACATGGAACGGCTGCCGTTCGGAGCGTTCGGAACTAGCTTTTCTAGCATCCTAGTCGCTGGGACATATCAAATCCACTCTAGCTTAACCTTAAGAGCCAAGAAAAATAGTTAAAAGTTATTGGATAAATATTGTTTTAGAAAATCGTAATAATAAATAGCATTTAGCCAAGTTGCAGATGTCACAGTTGATCGTACTGTGCACTGCAGGATTAATACGTTCAAAAATCATTCTCGCGATTGTTTGAAGCTGTTTGAGCTTAATAGTAAGATATTAAATAATTGTAATTGTTGGCATACACTAATACATGGAACATCTGCCGTTCGGAGCGTTCGCAACTAGCTTTTCTAGCATCCTAGTCGCTGGGATATATCAAATCCACTCTAGCTTAACCTTAAGAGCCAAGAAAAATAGTTAAAAGTTATTGGGTAGATATTGTTTGTGAAAATTGTAATAATAAATAGCATTTAGCCAAGTTGCAGATGTCACAGTTGATAGTACTGTGCACTGCAGGATTAATACGTTCATAAATCATTCTCGCGATTGTTTGAAGCTGTTTGATCTTAATAGTAAGATATTAAATATTAGTAATTGTTGGCATACACTAATACATGGAACGGCTGCCGTTCGGAGCGTTCGCAACTAGCTTTTCCAGCATCCTAGTCGCTGGGACATATCAAATCCACTCTAGCTTAACCTTAAGAGCCAAGAAAAATTGTTAAAGGTTATTGGGTAGATATTGTTTGTGGTAATCGTAATTATAAATAGCATTTAGCCAACTTGTAGATGTCACTGTTGATAGTACTGTGCACTGCAGGATTAATACGTTCAAAAATCATTCTCGCGATTGTTTGAAGCTGTTTGAGCTTAATAGTAAGATATTAAATATTAGTAATTGTTGGCATACTCTAATACATGGAACGGCTGCCGTTCGGAGCGTTCGGAACTAGCTTTTCTAGCATCCTAGTCGCTGGGACATATCAAATCCACTCTAGCTTAACCTTAAGAGCCAAGAAAAATAGTTAAAAGTTATTGGATAGATATTGTTTGTGGAAATCGTAATAATAAATAGCATTTAGCCAATTTGCAGATGTCACAGTTGATAGTACTGTGCACTGCAGGATTCATACGTTCAAAAATCATTCTCGCGATTGTTTGAAGCTGTTTGAGCTTAATAGTAAGATATTAAATATTAGTAATTGTTGGCATACACTAATACATGGAACGGCTGCCGTTCGGAGCGTTCGCAACTAGCTTTTCTAGCATCCTAGTCGCTGGGACATATCAAATCGACTCTAGCTTAACCTTAAGAGCCAAGAAAAATTGTTAAAGGTTATTGGGTAGATATTGTTTGTGGTAATCGTAATTATAAATAGCATTTAGCCAACTTGCAGATGTCACAGTTGATAGTACTGTGCACTGCAGGATTAATACGTTCAAAAATCATTCTCGCGATTGTTTGAAGCTGTTTGAGCTTAATAGTAAGATATTAAATATTAGTAATTGTTGGCATACACTAATACATGGAACGGCTGCCGTTTGGAGCGTTCGGAACTAGCTTTTCTAGCATCCTAGTCGCTGGGACATATCAAATCCACTCTAGCTTAACCTTAAGAGCCAAGAAAAATAGTTAAAAGTTATTGGGTAGATATTGTTTGTGAAAATCGTAATAATAAATAGCATTTAGCCAAGTTGCAGATGTCACAGTTGATAGTACTGTGCACTGCAGGATTAATACGTTCAAAAATCATTCTCGCGATTGTTTGAAGCTGTTTGAGCTTAATAGTAAGATATTAAATAATTGTAATTGTTGGCATACACTAATACATGGAACGGCTGCCGTTCGGAGCGTTCGCAACTATCTTTTCTAGCATCCTAGTCGCTGGGACATATCAAATCCACTCTAGCTTAACCTTAAGAGCCAAGAAAAATTGTTAAAGGTTATTGGGTAGATATTGTTTGTGGTAATCGTAATTATAAATAGCATTTAGCCAACTTGTAGATGTCACTGTTGATAGTACTGTGCACTGCAGGATTAATACGTTCAAAAATCATTCTCGCGATTGTTTGAAGCTGTTTGAGCTTAATAGTAAGATATTAAATATTAGTAATTGTTGGCATACACTAATACATGGAACGGCTGCCGTTCGGAGCGTTCGGAACTAGCTTTTCTAGCATCCTAGTCGCTGGGACATATCAAATCCACTCTAGCTTAACCTTAAGAGCCAAGAAAAATTGTTAAAGGTTATTGGGTAGATATTGTTTGTGGTAATCGTAATTATAAATAGCATTTAGCCAACTTGCAGATGTCACAGTTGATAGTACTGTGCACTGCAGGATTAATACGTTCAAAAATCATTCTCGCGATTGTTTGAAGCTGTTTGAGCTTAATAGTAAGATATTAAATATTAGTAATTGTTGGCATACACTAATACATGGAACGGCTGCCGTTCGGAGCGTTCGCAACTAGCTTTTCTAGCATCCTAGTCGCTGGGACATATCAAATCCACTCTAGCTTAACCTTAAGAGCCAAGAAAAATAGTTAAAAGTTATTGGGTAGATATTGTTTGTGGAAATCGTAATAATAAATAGCATTTAGCCAACTTGCAGATGTCACAGTTGATAGTACTGTGCACTGCAGGATTAATACGTTCAAAAATCAATCTCGCGATTGTTTGAAGCTGTTTGAGCTTAATAGTAAGATATTAAATATTAGTAATTGTTGGTGTTAAGTGTTTCATAAAATTGTGCCGCCTCGCTTGCAGTGGCGTATTTACTATGCGCATTCTAGAACTTGAGCGGGCCTTCGCCTCGCCGCTTCACTTACGTTCCTTCTGTCAACGTGGCAGCACGCGAACCGGTCCACACCGCGAAAGCTAATTCTTTGTTTAAATGTTCAAATGTTTGTGTGTTAATTTATGGCAATAAATTACCTACTTTGCTTTCAACGTGTGTATAATTTAGTAAAGAATATCAATACAGTCCATTAACGTCCAAGGCGAGCTAGCAATCAGGAATTTTCCAAACATAACGGAAAACTGAGAGGCTCCCCAACATTGGTCCATCGATCCGGATTAGTACGAGCCCGGAAAAGCAGCCTAAATTCGCAGTTGTACAAGGCAAGTAAGTACAACGCAGGTTCAATCGTATTAAATCCGTCCCTAACGAGAGGAAGGAAGACAGCATACGCTGCTATCTGCGTAGGAGCGAGAAAGCCAAACGCCGAGTCTAGCGGCAACAACGTGCAGGTGGGCAGGCAGCTGCCGGCGAGACGGTAATTCGGGCCACAACAACGAAAAAGGCGGCACACACCAATATCAATGTAAGCCTAATTTCCTTTGTGAGATTTCCTATGCATGAATTTGTGTCTCTGCATGTGCATAATTTCAGCTGCGTATTATTGCGTAAACAAATGGTTTATGAGTCATATAAACATTTTAATTGCGTGAAATGCCAAGCTATTTCGTTTGATTCGTGACTACAATATCCCCTGCATGTTTCATATTGCAGTCGAATCAGTCACAAGTTAATCATCTCGCGTTGTACCAGGGTCGTTTTCTGCGTCGTTAGCGCCAAGATTCTCGCGTCGTTATCAAAGCTGTCTTGCGTTGTAAACAAAATTCCGTACCAGGGGCGTACGAGAGTTAGTTCTATCCGTTAAATTGTTTTAATTTCAACAATTATGGATCCACTTGTAAGAGTACGAGGCTCTATCAAAGGCAAGCTTACGCGTTTCGCAAATCACGTGCAATCCTTGCAAACAATTCACGATGAAGATCAATTCTTATCTAGCGCTCAGATTATTCAATTGCAAAAAAGATTGAATGATACAGCCACCTTGTTATCAGAATATTATGCGGTTCATGAACAAATTTTAGAAAACAGTAAGGATACATAAGCTGAAATGCAACAACAAGTTGAATTTGAAGATTCTTATTATTTTGCAATTTCACAAGCTGAATATTTGATTAATGAATACAACAAGCAGTCTGATGTTGCACCAGATCGTTCTGGATCTCCTAATGGTAGCGTGAGATCAACGCATTCAAATTGCAGTTCGCATTGCAATAATCGAGCTGTACGCCTTCCTACCATCTCCATTCCCAAATATTCAGGGAACGTGTCAGAGTGGTTGGAATTTCGTGAGATTTTTATTAGTTTAATTCATGAGAATCAAACGCTAACTAATATTCAAAAGCTGCATTACTTAAAGGCTAGTTTACAGGGTGATGCAAGTCAAATTATAAAAAGTTTAGAGTTTACTGCGAGTAATTATATTCTAGCTTGGGATGCATTGTGTAATCGTTACAATGATCCAACAATTCTGATTCATAACCACCTCAATGCTATTTTTGAACTTGAATCGTGCAGTAAGGAAACTGCAACTAAATTACGTACGATTAGCGATATGTTATTCAAACATTTTACAGCAATCAAATCATTAGCTACCGAAAGCGAGCTTCTTGATGTTGTTATCATTTATGTCGTTTCTAAAAAACTGGACCCCACGACATTCCGTGAATGGGAGGTCCTTAAAAACCGGTCAAGTTCTGACCTGCCTAGTCTTGGCGAGTTCAAGGAATTTCTGCAAAACACAGCAAACCTTCTAGAAACTCTGGAAGTAAAAAATATTAAGCTTGTACCCGAAAAATCTTCCAAGGTACATTCGAAATCATTTGTGTCAGGTACCCCTTCGTGTCCACTTTGTAAAGGATCTCATCCCTTGTACAAATGCGATAAGTTTGTCAAGCTGTCTTCTCTTGACAGAAATTCAAAGGCAAAAGAGCTCCGTGTATGCTTTAATTGCCTAACTCAAGGTCACCTTTCGAGCAGCTGTAGCTCCAAATATACGTGTAGAAAGTGCAAATCAAGGCACAACACCCTTCTGCATGAGGATAAATTTCAAAATGCCTCTTCTAGTCAACCAGGATCTGCGGTGTCAGCAGAAACCCCTGTTGAACTAAACCAATCGATTTCGGCATTCTGTTCGAATGCGTTGCAGGTACTATTACCTACGGCTACCGCTAAACTCATCGCTGATGATGGTACGCCTTATGTTGTGCGAATCCTGCTGGATTCCGGTTCCCAATCGAACTTCATACGTTCAGATTTGTGTAAAAGGTTGAAGCTTCCAACTCGCGAAGTCAACGTTACTGTTTCTGGCTTAAGTAAAGCTACTTCTCAAATCAAGGCTAGGTGTGATATCAAGCTGCAAGCCCCTCACACCTCATACAGTATTGGTCTATCCTGTCTTGTTCTCGATGAGATTACAGGTACAACCCCAAGTTTTCGTGTCCAGCGAGATAGTTTCAAGGTTCCTGATAACATCAAGTTATCAGATCTGTCCTACGACCAACCGGGCACCATCGACATTCTGATTGGTTCGCCCATTTTCTGGCAGCTCCTTTGTATTGGACAAATTGGTCTAGGCCCAAATCTTCCCATCCTCCAAAAAACTCGTTTTGGTTGGATTGTTTCTGGCCCTACAGGCCCCCCTTCTGCGTACCCTGTACAGTGCAATCTTAGCACGATCGAGGATGCTTCTGACCCCATTGCTAGGTTTTGGCAACTCGAACATTACCCAGAGGAAAAAGTCCGCACAAATGAAGAGAACGCCTGTGAGGCACATTTCGTGCAAAATACGCAACGAGAAGCGAATGGTCGATTCGTTGTCTCTATCCCTCTCAAGAAACCTGTAGAGGTATTGGGTGATTTATTGCAAATCGCTCAGAAAAGGTTCTTATCATTAGAGAAGCGGTTACAAGCGAGCCCTGACTTGTCCAATCGCTATTCGAGTTTCATGAATGAATATTCTGAATTAGGTCATATGTCCGTTTCAAACCCTAATTCAAACGAGATATCCTATTATCTACCCCACCACGGAGTCTTAAAAGAGGAAAGCCTGACAACCAAACTCCGAGTTGTATTCAATGGTTCCCAAGCAACCACTTCCGGGCAATCTCTGTACAGTATTCAGATGGTTGGCCCAACCGTGCAACAAGACTTATTTTCCATTCTTGTTCGCTTTCGCAAGCATTTGTACGCTGTATCAGCCGACATTGAGAAAATGTATCGTCAGGTTCTGGTGAATCCTGACCATAGGCCCCTTCAGAGCATCCTTTGGCGATCATCTCCAACTGAGCCTCTTCTGTCATACGATCTGAATACAGTTACTTATGGCACCGCTTCAGCGTCTTTTCTTGCCATTAGATGTTTGACCCAATTGGGCATCGAATGTGCAGCTTCAAATCCCGAAGTCTCTCGAGTGATAAAGGAGGACTTCTACGTCGACGACCTTCTGACAGGTGCCGACACTCCTGAGAAAGCGCGTATTATCTGTTCAAACTTGAATCAGATTCTTGATTCAGGCTGTTTCAAACTTAGAAAATGGATTTCTAATTCTCCAGAAGTTCTCGATGGAATCCCAGACTCCGATTTGCATCCTGGTGTTCTTGATTTCAGTGCACATGAGCACACAAGCACCCTTGGTTTGATTTGGTCTTTCAAAAGCGATCATCTAATGTTCAATATTTCAAATTCTACAAGTAGTAAGGCTACCAAGCGTAGCATCTTGTCTGAAATATCGCAGATTTTTGACCCGCTGGGTCTGCTAAGTCCATGCACCATGGGTGCCAAGGTTCTTTTGCAACAACTTTGGATGGAAAAGTTGAATTGGGATGAACCCGTTCCCAACGCCATACAAGAAAAATGGGTTACGTATCGAAATGACCTTCTCATGCTCAATGATTTAACAATTCCTCGTCACGTCCTCTGTCGGCGCGTGGTTGAGATAGAACTCCATGGTTTCTGCGACGCTTCCAACAATGGTTACGGTTCGTCGATATACCTACGTTCCAAGAATCAGGAAGGGGAGGTACAAGTTTACCTTCTCTGCTCCAAGGCCAAGGTAACCCCTTTAAAGCCCTTGACAATTCCGAAGCTCGAGCTCTGCGGAGCTGTTCTTCTAAGTAAACTTTCCGTGCAAGTCATAAAGGCACTTGATTTGCCCATATCTAGAATTGTTTTCTGGACAGATTCCACAATAGTGCTAGGATGGTTGAAAACCAGTCCAAATCTTCTTAAAACCTTTGTGTGTAACAGAGTTGCTGATGTTCAGCAACTCACTTCTGATGCCACGTGGAGGCATGTTCCTACCGCGTCAAATCCGGCTGATCTTCTCACTAGGAGAGTCACTCCTTTAGTCTTAAAAGAATTAAGCCTTTGGTGGCATGGTCCCGCCTGGCTAAGCGAAGGTGAGGCATCTTGGCCTACTTCCAAACATGTTCTTGCTGAGCTTCCAGAATTCAAAAAAGAAGTTCAGAGTTTTTCTGTAACCTCTGTTGAACCATTTCCTTTCAATCAGTATTCAAGTTTGGCACGATTACAACGAGTTACAGCTTATTGCTTTCGTTTTTATAACAATGCTCTGACCCCCAAAGCTGATCGCCTTTCTGGGCCCCTTTCTACAGATGAACTGCAAGCATCCCTCGTAAGGCTTGCAAGGTTTTCACAACGGGAGTCATTTCCTGACGAATTTAAGCTGTTGTCACAGAACAAGCCTGTGAAACAATCTTCTTCTTTGATATCCTTGAATCCCTTTCTGGATTCCAAGGGACTGCTAAGAGTTGGTGGTAGGCTCCACAACTCTCAATTACCTTTTGACAAGAAGTTTCCTCTAGTGATTTCTGGCAAACATCCATTCGCCAAACTCCTAGTTTCGCATGAGCATCTTCGGCTTCTCCATGCCAGACCTCAAATGCTGTTAGCTAATCTCAGAGAACGATATTGGATTACCTCTGGCAGAAATATAGTCAAGCAAGTGGTTCATCAATGCTTGCGGTGTTTTAGATTTTCTCCTAAGTTAACCGAACCCATAATGGGAGATCTGCCAGCCTCTCGTATTCAATCATCGCCCCCATTTCATACGACTGGTATCGATTATGGTGGACCGTTCATGATAAAGGATCGCAAAGGACGTGGTTCTAAACTAGTCAAGTCCTACCTTTGTCTATTCGTTTGTTTTGTCACAAAAGCAGTGCACCTTGAATTGGTCGCTGACCTTTCTACTGAAGCCTTCTTAATGGCCTTTCGCCGGTTTGTAGCTCGTCGAGGCAAACCGCTCCATGTCTATTCAGACAATGGCACTAACTTTGTCGGCGCTAATTCCGAATTAATCGAATTAGGCAATTTTCTTGCGGAACAAGGCCTTTCTATTTCCGAATCAGTCGCGAGCGACGGAGTAGCTTGGCATTTTATACCCGCGCACAGTCCCCACTTTGGCGGATTGTGGGAGGCCGGAATTAAGTCCTCCAAACATCACATACGGCGCGTTATAGGTAACGCTAGTCTAAATTACGATGAATTTTGCACTTTGCTGGCACAGGTGGAAGCAACCTTAAACTCCCGACCCCTGTCTCCTTTGTCCGCTGATCCAAACGACCTTCACCCTTTGACTCCTGCTCATTTTCTGACCGGTCGTCCGTTGGTGTCACTGCCTGATCCCAACGTTACTGAGATAGCCGAGTCTCGGCTGTCTAGATACCAAAGAATACAACAGCTCCACCAGAATGTATGGAAAATATAGAGCAAGGAGTACATCTCAGAACTCCAACAGCGCACCAAATGGCGCACACACCTTTCGGACCTTCAGCCTGGTTCCATGGTCCTCATCAAGGATGACAATCTTCCCCCTCTGAAGTGGAGGTTAGGCCGGGTCACCGAGCTGCACCCTGGCCTTGACGGCGTTACGCGTGTGGCGTCAGTGAAAACTGTGTCAGGGATCGTAAAGCGATCCTTCGCCAAATTGTGCCCGCTACCTAGTGTTGTGAACTAGTACGTTTGCGTCTTGCGCAGTGTTTCGTAAAGCCCTTTGGCTATCCATTGTTCGGGTTTTCTTGTATTACCTTAAGATCTATGCTTTGTATATGTCTATTTTAGTTACATGTCTTACTCTAGATGTTACATGTCAAATTTGTACTATTGTTATTTGAAAGGTTACCCTTTCCAAGGCGGGCGGTATGTTAAGTGTTTCATAAAATTGTGCCGCCTCGCTTGCAGTGGCGTATTTACTATGCGCATTTTAGAACTTGAGCGGGCCTTCGCCCCGCCGCTTCACTTACGTTCCTACTGTCAACGTGGCAGCACGCGAACCGGTCCACACCGCGAAAGCTAATTCTTTGTTTAAATGTTCAAATGTTTGTGTGTTAATTTATGGCAATAAATTACCTACTTTGCTTTCAACGTGTGTATAATTTAGTAAAGAAAATCAATACAGTCCATTAACGTCCAAGGCGAGCTAGCAATCAGGAATTTTCCAAACATAACGGAAAACTGAGAGGCTCCCCAACAGTTGGCATACACTAATACATGGAACGGCTGCCGTTCGGAGCGTTCGCAACTAGCTTTTCTAGCATCCTAGTCGCTGGGACATATCAAATCCACTCTAGCTTAATCTTAAGAGCCAAGAAAAATAGTTAAAGGTTATTGGGTAGATATTGTTTGTGGTAATCGTAATTATAAATAGCATTTAGCCAACTTGCAGATGTCACAGTTGATAGTACTGTGCACTGCAGGATTAATACGTTCAAAAATCATTCTCGCGATTGTTTGAAGCTGTTTGAGCTTAATAGTAAGATATTAAATATTAGTAATTGTTGGCATACACTAATACATGGAACGGCTGCCGTTCGGAGCGTTCGCAACTAGCGTTTCTAGCATCCTAGTCGCTGGGACATATCAAATCCAATCTAGCTTAACCTTAAGAGCCAAGAAAAATAGTTAAAACTTATTGGGTATATATTGTTAGTGGTAATCGTCATTATAAATAGCATTTAGCCAACTTGCAGATGTCACAGTTGATAGTACTGTGCACTGCAGGATTAATACGTTCAAAAATTATTGTCGCGATTGTTTGAAGCTGTTTGAGCTTAATAGTAAGATATTAAATATTAGTAATTGTTGGGATACACTAATACATGGAACGGCTGCCGTTCGGAGCGTTCGCAACTAGCTTTTCTAGCATCCTAGTCGCTGGGACATATCAAATCCACTCTAGCTTAACCTTCAAGGCCAGGAAAAATAGTTAAATGTTATTAGGTAGTTATTGTAAGTGGTAATCGTCACTATAAATAGCATTTAGCCATTTTGCAGATGTCACAGTTGATAGTACTGTGCACTGCAGGACTAATACGTTCAAAAAGCATTCTCGGGGTTGTTTGAAGCTGTTTGAGCTTAATAGTAAGATATTAAATATTAGTAATTGTTGGGATAAGCTAATACATGGAACGGCTGCCGTTCGGAGCGTTCGCAACTAGCTTTTCTAGCATCCTAGTCGCTGGGACATATCAAATCCACTCTAGCTTAACCTTAAGAGCCAAGAAAAATAGTTAAAAGATATTGGGTATGTATTGTTAGTGGTAATCGTCATTATAAATAGCATTTAGCCAACTTGCAGATGTCACAGTTGATAGTACTGTGCACTGCAGGATTAATACGTTCAAAAATCATTCTCGCGATTGTTTGAAGCTGTTTGAGCTTAATAGCAAGATATTAAATATTAGTAATTGTTGGCAAACACTAATGCATGTAACTGCTGCCGTTTGGAGCGTTCGCAACTAGCTTTTCTAGCATCCTAGTCGCTGGGCCATATCAAATCCACTCTAGCTTAACCTTAAGAGCCAAGAAAAATAGTTAAAGGTTATTGGGTAGATATTGTTTGTGGTAATCGTAATTATAAATAGCATTTAGCCAACTTGCAGATGTCACAGTTGATAGTACTGTGCACTGCAGGATTAATACGTTCAAAAATCATTCTCGCGATTGTTTGAAGCTGTTTGAGATTAATAGTAGGATATTAAATATTAGTAATTGTTGGCATACACTAATACATGGAACGGCTGCCGTTCGGAGCGTTCGCAACTAGCTTTTCTAGCATCCTAGTCGCTTGGACATATCAAATCCACTCTAGCTTAACTTTAAGAGCCAAGAAAAATTGTTAAAGGTTATTGGGTAGATATTGTTTGTGGTAATCGTAATTATAAATAGCATTTAGCCAACTTGCAGATGTCACAGTTGATAGTACTGTGCACTGTAGGATTAATTCGTTCAAAATTCATTCTCGCGATTGTTTGAAGCTGTTTGAGCTTAATAGTAAGATATTAAATATTAGTAATTGTTGGCATACACTAATACATGGAACGGCTGCCGTTCGGAGCGTTTGCAACTAGCTTTTCTAGCATCCTAGTCGCTGGGACATATCAAATCCACTCTAGCTTAACCTTAAGAGCCAAGAAAAATAGTTAAAGGTTATTGGGTAGATATTGTTTGTGGTAATCGTAATTATAAATAGCATGTAGCCAACTTGCAGATGTCACAGTTGATAGTACTGTGCACTGCAGGATTAATACGTTCAAAAATCATTCTCGCGATTGTTTAAAGCTGTTTGAGCTTAATAGTAAGATATTAAATATTAGTAATTGTTGGCATACACTAATACATGGAACGGCTGCCGTTCGGAGCGTTCGCAACTAGCTTTTCTAGCATCCTAGTCGCTGGGACATATCAAATCCACTCTAGCTTAACCTTAAGAGCCAAGAAAAATAGTTAAAAGTTATTGGGTATTTATTGTTAGTGGTAATCGTCATTATAAATAGCATTTAGCCAACTTGCAGATGTCACAGTTGATAGTACTGTGCACTGCAGGATTAATACGTTCAAAAATTATTCTCGCGATTGTTTGAAGCTTTTTGAGCTTAATAGTAAGATATTAAATATTAGTAATTTTGGGATACACTAATACATGGAACGGCTGCCGTTCGGAGCGTTCGCAACTAGCTTTTCTAGCATCCTAGTCGCTGGGACATATCAAATCCACTCTAGCTTAACCTTAAGAGCCAAGAAAAATAGTTAAAAGTTATTGGGTATATATTGTTAGTGGTAATCGTCATTATAAATAGCATTTAGCCAACTTGCAAATGTCACAGTTGATAGTACTGTGCACTGCAGGATTAATTCGATCAAAATTCATTCTCGCGATTGTTTGAAGCTGTTTGAGCTTAATAGTAGGATATTAAATATTAGTAATTGTTGGCATACACTAATACATGGAACGGCTGCCGTTCGGAGCGTTCGCAACTAGCTTTTCTAGCATCCTAGTCGCTGGGACATATCAAATCCACTCTAGCTTAACCTTAAGAGCCAAGAAAAATAGTTAAAAGTTATTGGGTATTTATTGTTAGTGGTAATCGTCATTATAAATAGCATTTAGCCAACTTGCAGATGTCACAGTTGATAGTACTGTGCACTGCAGGATTAATACGTTCAAAATTCATTCTCGCGATTGTTTGAAGCTGTTTGAGCTTAATAGTAAGATATTAAATATTAGTAATTGTTGGCATACACTAATACATGGAACGGCTGCCGTTCGGAGCGATCGCAACAAGCTTTTCTAGCATCCTAGTCGCTTCGACATATCAAATCCACTCTAGCTTAACTTTAAGAGCCAAGAAAAGTTGTTAAAGGTTATTGGGTAGATATTGTTTGTGGTAATCGTAATTATAAATAGCATTTAGCCAACTTGCAGATGTCACAGTTGATAGTACTGTGCACTGCAGGATTAATACGTTCAAAATTCATTCTCGCGATTGTTTGAAGCTGTTTGAGCTTAATAGTAAGATATTAAATATTAGTAATTGTTGGCATACACTAATACATGGAACGGCTGCCGTTCGGAGCGTTTGCAACTAGCTTTTCTAGCATCCTAGTCGCTGGGACATATCAAATCCACTCTAGCTTAACCTTAAGAGCCAAGAAAAATAGTTAAAGGTTATTGGGTAGATATTGTTTGTGGTAATCGTAATTATAAATAGCATTTAGCCAACTTGCAGATGTCACAGTTGATAGTACTGTGCACTGCAGGATTAATACGTTCAAAAATCATTCTCGCGATTGTTTAAAGCTGTTTGAGCTTAATAGTAAGATATTAAATATTAGTAATTGTTGGCATACACTAATACATGGAACGGCTACCGTTCGGAGCGTTCGCAACTAGCTTTTCTAGCATCCTAGTCGCTGGGACATATCAAATCCACTCTAGCTTAACCTTAAGAGCCAAGAAAAATAGTTAAAAGTTATTGGGTATTTATTGTTAGTGGTAATCGTCATTATAAATAGCATTTAGCCAACTTGCAGATGTCACAGTTGATAGTACTGTGCACTGCAGGATTAATACGTTCAAAAATTATTCTCGCGATTGTTTGAAGCTTTTTGTGCTTAATAGTAAGATATTAAATATTAGTAATTGTTGGGATACACTAATACATGGAACGGCTGCCGTTCGGAGCGTTTGCAACTAGCTTTTCTAGCATCCTAGTCGCTGGGACATATCAAATCCACTCTAGCTTAACCTTAAGAGCCAAGAAAAATAGTTAAAAGTTATTGGGTATATATTGTTAGTGGTAATCGTCATTATAAATAGCATTTAGCCAACTTGCAAATGCCACAGTTGATAGTACTGTGCACTGCAGGATTAATTCGTTCAAAATTCATTCTCGCGATTGTTTGAAGCTGTTTGAGCTTAATAGTAGGATATTAAATATTAGTAATTGTTGGCATACACTAATACATGGAACGGCTGCCGTTCGTAGCGTTCGCAACTAGCTTTTCTAGCATCCTAGTCGCTGGGACATATCAAATCCACTCTAGCTTAACCTTAAGAGCCAAGAAAATAGTTAAAGGTTATTGGGTAGATATTGTTTGTGGTAATCGTAATTATAAATAGCATTTAGCCAACTTGCAGATGTCACAGTTGATAGTACTGTGCACTGCAGGATTAATACGTTTAAAATTCATTCTCGCGAATGTTTGAAGCTGTTGGAGCTTAATAGTAAGATATTAAATATTAGTAATTGTTGGCATACACTAATACATGGAACGGCTGCCGTTCGGAGCGTTTGCAACTAGCTTTTCTAGCATCCTAGTCGCTGGGACATATCAAATCCACTCTAGCTTAACCTTAAGAGCCAAGAAAAATTGTTAAAAGTTATTGGGTAGATATTGTTTGTGGTAATCGTCATTATAAATAGCATTTAGCCAACTTGCAGATGTCACAGTTGATAGTACTGTGCACTGCAGGATTAACACGTTCAAAAATTATTCTCGCGATTGTTTGAAGTTGTTTGAGCTTAATAGTAAGATATTAAATATTAGTAATTGTTGGGATACACTAACACATGGAACGGCTGCCGTTCGGAGCGTTCGCAACTCGCTTTTCTAGCATCCTAGTCGCTGGGACATACCAAATCCACTCTAGCTTAACCTTCAAGGACAGGAAAATAGTTAAATGTTATTAGGTAGTTATTGTAAGTGGGAATCGTCACTATAAATAGCATTTAGCCATTTTGCAGATGTCACAGTTGATAGTACCGTGCACTGCAGGACTAATACGTTCAAAAAGCATTCTCGGGGTTGTTTGAAGCTGCTTGAGCTTAATAGTAAGATATTAAATATTAGTAATTGTTGGGATACACTAATACATGGAACGGCTGCCGTTCGGAGCGTTCGCAACTCGCTTTTCTAGCATCCTAGTCGCTGGGACATACCAAATCCACTCTAGCTTAACCTTCAAGGACAGGAAAATAGTTAAATGTTATTAGGTAGTTATTGTAAGTGGGAATCGTCACTATAAATAGCATTTAGCCATTTTGCAGATGTCACAGTTGATAGTACCGTGCACTGCAGGACTAATACGTTCAAAAAGCATTCTCGGGGTTGTTTGAAGCTGTTTGAGCTTAATAGTAAGATATTAAATATTAGTAATTGTTGGGATACACTAATACATGGAACGGCTGCCGTTCGGAGCGTTCGCAACTCGCTTTTCTAGCATCCTAGTCGCTGGGATATATCAAATCCACTCTAGCTTAACCTTCAAGGACAGGAAAATAGTTAAATGTTATTAGGTACCTAGTTATTGTAAGTGGGAATCGTCACTATAAATAGCATTTAGCCATTTTGCAGATGTCACAGTTGATAGTACCGTGCACTGCAGGACTAATACGTTCAAAAAGCATTCTCGGGGTTGTTTGAAGCTGTTTGAGCTTAATAGTAAGATATTAAATATTAGTAATTGTTGGGATACACTAACACATGGAACGGCTGCCGTTCGGAGCGTTCGCAACTCGCTTTTCTAGCATCCTAGTCGCTGGGACATACCAAATCCACTCTAGCTTAACCTTCAAGGACAGGAAAATAGTTAAATGTTATTAGGTAGTTATTGTAAGTGGGAATCGTCACTATAAATAGCATTTAGCCATTTTGCAGATGTCACAGTTGATAGTACCGTGCACTGCAGGACTAATACGTTCAAAAAGCATTCTCGGGGTTGTTTGAAGCTGTTTGAGCTTAATAGTAAGATATTAAATATTAGTAATTGTTGGGATACACTAATACATGGAACGGCTGCCTTTCGGAGCGTTCGCAACTAGCTTTTCTAGCTTCCTAGTCGTTGGGACATATCAAATCCACTCTAGCTTAACCTTAAGAGCCAAGAAAAATAGTTAAAGGTTATTGGGTAGATATTGTTTGTGGTAATCGTAATTATAAATAGCATTTAGCCAACTTGCAGATGTCACAGTTGATAGTACTGTGCACTGCAGGATTAATACGTTCAAAATTCATTCTCGCGATTGTTTGAAGCTGTTTGAGCTTAATAGTAAGATATTAAATATTAGTAATTTTTGGCATACACTAATAAATGGAACGGCTGCCGTTCAGAGCGTTTGCAACTAGCTTTTCTAGCATCCTAGTCGCTGGGACATATTAAATCCACCCTAGCTTAACCTTAAGAGCCAAGAAAAATAGTTAAAGGTTATTGGGTAGATATTGTTTGTGGTAATCGTAATTATAAATAGCATTTAGCTAACTTGCAGATGTTACACTTGATAGTACTGTGCACTGCAGGATTAATACGTTCAAAATTCATTCTCGCGATTGTTTGAAGCTGTTTGAACTTAATAGTAAGATATTAAATATTAGTAATTGTTGGCATACACTAATACATGGAACGGCTGCCGTTCGGAGCGTTTGCAACTAGCTTTTCTAGCATCCTAGTCGCTGGGACATATCAAATCCACTCTAGCTTAACCTTAAGAGCCAAGAAAAATAGTTAAAAGTTATTGGGTATTTATTGTTAGTGGTAATCGTCATTATAAATAGCATTTAGCCAACTTGCAGATGTCACAGTTGATAGTACTGTGCACTGCAGGATTAATACGTTCAAAAATTATTCTCGCGATTGTTTGAAGCTTTTTGAGCTTAATAGTAAGATATTAAATATTAGTAATTGTTGGGATACACTAATACATGGAACGGCTGCCGTTCGGAGCGTTTGCAACTAGCTTTTCTAGCATCCTAGTCGCTGGGACATATCAAATCCACTCTAGCTTAACCTTCAAGGCCAGGAAAAATAGTTAAATGTTATTAGGTAGTTATTGTAAGTGGTAATCGTCACTCTAAATAGCATTTAGCCATTTTGCAGATGTCACAGTTGATAGTACTGTGCACTGCAGGACTAATACGTTCAAAAAGCATTCTCGGGGTTGTTTGAAGCTGTTTGAGCTTAATAGTAAGATATTAAATATTAGTAATTGTTGGGATACACTAATACATGGAACGGCTGCCGTTCGGAACGTTCGCAACTAGCTTTTCCAGCATCCTAGTCGCTGGGACATATCAAATCCACTCTAGCTAAACCTTAAGAGCCAAGAAAAATAGTTAAAAGTTATTGGGTACCTATATATTGTTAGTGGTAATCGTCATTATAAATAGCATTTAGCCAACTTGCAGATGTCACAGTTGATAGTACTGTGCACTGCAGGATTAATTCGTTCAAAATTCATTCTCGCGATTGTTTGAAGCTGTTTGAGCTTAATAGTAAGATATTAAATATTAGTAATTGTTGGCATACACTAATACATGGAACGGCTGCCGTTCGGAGCGTTCGCAACTAGCTTTTCTAGCATCCTAGTCGCTGGGATATATCAAATCCACTCTAGCTTAACCTTAAGAGCCAAGAAAAATAGTTAAAGGTTATTGCGTAGATATTGTTTGTGGTAATCGTAATTATAAATAGCATTTAGCCAACTTGCAGATGTCACAGTTGATAGTACTGTGCACTGCAGGATTAATACGTTCAAAAATCATTCTCGCGATTGTTTGAAGCTGTTTGAGCTTAATAGTAAGATATTAAATATTAGTAATTGTTGGCATACACTAATACATGGAACGGCTGCCGTTCGGAGCGTTTGCAACTAGCTTTTCTAGCATCCTAGTCGCTGGGACATATCAAATCCACTCTAGCTTAACCTTAAGAGCCAAGAAAAATAGTTAAAGGTTATTGGGTAGATATTGTTTGTGGTAATCGTAATTATAAATAGCATTTAGCCAACTTGCAGATGTCACAGTTGATAGTACTGTGCACTGCAGGATTAATACGTTCAAAAATCATTCTCGCGATTGTTTGAAGCTGTTTGAGCTTAATAGTAAGATATTAAATATTAGTAATTGTTGGCATACACTAATACATGGAACGGCTGCCGTTCGTAGCGTTCGCAACTAGCTTTTCTAGCATCCTAGTCGCTGGGACATATCAAATCCACTCTAGCTTAACCTTAAGAGCCAAGAAAATAGTTAAAGGTTATTGGGTAGATATTGTTTGTGGTAATCGTAATTATAAATAGCATTTAGCCAACTTGCAGATGTCACAGTTGATAGTACTGTGCACTGCAGAATTAATACATTCAAAAGTCATTGTCGTGGTTGTTTGAAGCGGTTTTGAACTTAATAGTAAGATATTAAATATTTGTAGTTGTTGGCGTACACCAATGCATGGAACTACTACTGTTTGGAGCGTTCGCAACTAGCTTTTCTAGAATCCTAGTCGCTGTGACATATTAAATCCATTCTAGTTTAACCTTAAAAGCCAGGAAAAATAACTAATTGTTATTGGGTAGTTTATGTTAGTGGTAATCGTCACTATAAATAGCATTTAGCCAATTTGCAGATGTCACAGTTGATAGTACTGTGCACTGCAGAATTAATACATTCAAAAGTCATTCTCGCGGTTGTTTGAAGAGGTTTTGAACTTAATAGTATGATATTAAATATTTGTAGTTGTTGGCATACACCAATGCATGGAACTGCTACTGTTTGGAGCGTTCGCAGTTAGCTTTTCTAGCTTCCTAGTCGTTGCAATATATTAAATCCATTCTAGCTTAACCTTAAAAGCAAGGAAAAATAATTAAACGTTATTGGGTAATTATCGTTAGTAGTAATCATCATAATAAATAGCATTTACTAAACTTGCAGAAGTCACAGTTGATAGTACTGTGCACTGCAGGATTAATACGTTCAAAAATCATTCTCCGGGTTGTTGGAAGCTGTTTTGAGCTTAATAGTAAGATATTAAATATTTGTAATTTTTGGCATACACCAATGCATGAGAGTGCTACCTTTTGGAGCGTTCGCAACTACATTTTCTAGAATCCTAGTCGCTGCGTTATATTAAATCCAAAAAAATTTACATTAAATATTAAATCCATTCTAGCTTAACCTTAAAAGCAAGGAAAAATAATTAAATGTTTTAGGTAGTTATCGTTAGTAGTAATCATCATAATAAATAGCATTTAATAAACTTGCAGAAGTCACAGCTGATAGTACTGTGCACTGCAGGATTAATAAGTTCAAAAATCATTCTCGCGATTGTTTGAAGTTGTTTGAGCTTAATAGTAAGATATTAAATATTAGTAAATGTTGGCATACACTAATACATGGAACGGCTGCCGTTCGGAGCGTTCGCAACTAGCTTTTCTAGCATCCTAGTCGCTGGGTCATATCAAATCAACTCTAGCTTAACCTTAAGAGCCAAGAAAAATAGTTAAAGGTTATTGGGTAGATATTTTTTGTGGTTATCGTAATTATAAATAGCATTTAGCCAACTTGCAGATTTCACAGTTGATAGTACTGTGCACTGCAGGATTAATACGTTTAAAAATCATACTCGGGGCTGTTTGAAGCTGTTTTGAACTTAATAGTAAGCTATTAAATATTTGTAGTTGTTGGCATACACCAATGCATGAGAGTGTTACCGTTTGGAGCTGTCGCGAGTTGCTTTTCTAGCATCCTAGTCGCTGGGACATATCAAATCAACTCTAGCTTAACCTTAAAAGCCAGGAAAAATAATTAAATGTTATTGGGTAGTTATCGTTAGAAGTAATCATCATAATAAATAGCATTACGCCAATTTGCAGAAATCACAGTTGATAGTACTGTGCACTGCAGGACTAATACGTTCAAAAATCATTCTCGCGGTTGTTTGAAGCTGTTTTGAACTTAATAGTAAGGTATTAAATATTTGTAATGGTTGGCATTCACCAATGCATGAAAGTGCTACCGTTTGGAGCTGTCGCAACTAGCTCTTCTAGCATCCTAGTCGCTGCGACATATTAAATCAATTCTAGCTTAACCATAAAAGCCAGGAAAAATAATTAAATGTTATTGGGTAGCTATTGTTAGTGGTAATCGTCACTATAAATAGCATTTAGCCAATTTGCAGATGTCACAGTTGAAAGAACTGTGCTCTGCAGGATGAATACGTTCAAAAATTATTCTCGGGGTTGTTTGAAGCGGTTTTGAACTTAATAGTAAGTTATTAAATATTTGTAGTTGTTGGCATACACCAATGCATGAAACTGCTACTGTTTCGAGCGTTCGCAACTAGCTTTTCTAGCATCCTAGTCGCTGGGACATATCAAATCCACTCTAGCTTAACCTTAAAAGCCAGGAAAAATAATTAAATGTTATTGGGTAGTTATCGTTAGAAGTAATCATCATAATAAATAGCATTTAGCCAATTTGCAGATGTCACCGTTGATAGTACTGTGCACTGCTGGATTAATACGTTCAAAAATCATTCTCGCGATTGTTTGAAGCTGTTTGAGCTTAATAGTAAGATATTAAATATTAGTAATTGTTGGCATACACCAGTGCATGGACTTGCTACTGTTTGGAGCGTTCGCAACTAGCTTTTCTAGCTTCCTAGTCGGTGCAACATATTAAATCCATTCTAGCTTAACCTTAAAAGCAAGGAAAAATAATTAAATGTTATTGGGTAGTTATCGTTCGTAGTAATCATCATAATAAATAGCATTTACTAAACTTGCAGAAGTCACAGTTGATAGTACTGTGCACTGCAGGATTAATACGTTCAAAAGTCATTCTCGCGGTTGTTTGAAGCGGTTTTGAACTTAATAGTAAGATATTAAATATTTGTAGTTGTTGGCATACACCAATGCATGAAACTGCTACTGTTTCGAGCGTTCGCAACTAGCTTTTCTAGCATCCTAGTCGCTGGGACATATCAAATCCACTCTAGCTTAACCTTAAAAGCCAGGAAAAATAATTAAATGTTATTGGGTAGCTATCGTTAGAAGTAATCATCATAATAAATAGCATTTAGCCAATTTGCAGATGTCACCGTTGATAGTACTGTGCACTGCTGGATTAATACGTTCAAAAATCATTCTCGCGATTGTTTGAAGCTGTTTGAGCTTAATAGTAAAATATTAAATATTAGTAATTGTTGGCATACACCAATGCATGGAACTGCTACTGTTTGGAGCGTTCGCAACTAGCTTTTCTAGCTTCCTAGTCGTTGCAACATATTAAATCCATTCTAGCTTAACCTTAAAACCAAGGAAAAATAATTAAATGTTATTGGGTAGTTATCGTTCGTAGTAATCATCATAATAAATAGCATTTACTAAACTTGCAGAAGTCACAGTTGATAGTACTGTGCACTGCAGGATTAATACGTTCAAAAATCATTCTCCGGGTTGTTGGAAGCTGTTTTGAGCTTAATAGTAAGATATTAAATATTTGTAATTTTTGGCATACACCAATGCATGAGAGTGCTACCTTTTGGAGCGTTCGCAACTACATTTTCTAGAATCCTAGTCGCTGCGTTATATTAAATCCAAAAAAATTTACATTAAATATTAAATCCATTCTAGCTTAACCTTAAAAGCAAGGAAAAATAATTAAATGTTTTAGGTAGTTATCGTTAGTAGTAATCATCATAATAAATAGCATTTAATAAACTTGCAGAAGTCACAGTTGATAGTACTGTGCACTGCAGGATTAATAAGTTCAAAAATCATTCTCGCGATTGTTTGAAGTTGTTTGAGCTTAATAGTAAGATATTAAATATTAGTAAATGTTGGCATACACTAATACATGGAACGGCTGCCGTTCGGAGCGTTCGCAACTAGCTTTTCTAGCATCCTAGTCGCTGGGACATATCAAATCAACTCTAGCATAACCTTAAGAGCCAAGAAAAATAGTTAAAGGTTATTGGGTAGATATTTTTTGTGGTAATCGTAATTATAAATAGCATTTAGCCAACTTGCAGATTTCACAGTTGATAGTACTGTGCACTGCAGGATTAATACGTTTAAAAATCATACTCGGGGCTGTTTGAAGCTGTTTTGAACTTAATAGTAAGCTATTAAATATTTGTAGTTGTTGGCATACACCAATGCATGAGAGTGTTACCGTTTGGAGCTGTCGCGAGTTGCTTTTCTAGCATCCTAGTCGCTGGGACATATCAAATCAACTCTAGCTTAACCTTAAAAGCCAGGAAAAATAATTAAATGTTATTGGGTAGTTATCGTTAGAAGTAATCATCATAATAAATAGCATTACGCCAATTTGCAGAAATCACAGTTGATAGTACTGTGCACTGCAGGACTAATACGTTCAAAAATCATTCTCGCGGTTGTTTGAAGCTGTTTTGAACTTAATAGTAAGGTATTAAATATTTGTAATGGTTGGCATTCACCAATGCATGAAAGTGCTACCGTTTGGAGCTGTCGCAACTAGCTCTTCTAGCATCCTAGTCGCTGCGACATATTAAATCAATTCTAGCTTAACCATAAAAGCCAGGAAAAATAATTAAATGTTATTGGGTAGCTATTGTTAGTGGTAATCGTCACTATAAATAGCATTTAGCCAATTTGCAGATGTCACAGTTGAAAGAACTGTGCTCTGCAGGATTATTACGTTCAAAAATTATTCTCGGGGTTGTTTGAAGCGGTTTTGAACTTAATAGTAAGATATTAAATATTTGTAGTTGTTGGCATACACCAATGCATGGAACTGCTACTGTTTGGAGCATTCGCAACTAGCTTTTCTAGCTTCCTAGTCGTTGCAACATATTAAATCCATTCTAGCTTAACCTTAAAAGCAAGGAAAAATAATTAAAGTTATTGGGTAGATATTGTTAGTGGTAATCGTCATTATAAATAGCATTTAGTCAACTTGCAGATGTCACAGTTGATAGTACTGTGCCCTGCAGGATGAATACGTTCAAAAATTATTCTCGGGGTTGTTTGAAGCGGTTTTGAACTTAATAGTAAGTTATTAAATATTTGTAGTTGTTGGCATACACCAATGCATGAAACTGCTACTGTTTCGAGCGTTCGCAACTAGCTTTTCTAGCATCCTAGTCGCTGGGACATATCAAATCCACTCTAGCTTAACCTTAAAAGCCAGGAAAAATAATTAAATGTTATTGGGTAGTTATCGTTAGAAGTAATCATCATAATAAATAGCATTTAGCCAATTTGCAGATGTCACCGTTGATAGTACTGTGCACTGCTGGATTAATACGTTCAAAAATCATTCTCGCGATTGTTTGAAGCTGTTTGAGCTTAATAGTAAGATATTAAATATTAGTAATTGTTGGCATACACCAGTGCATGGACTTGCTACTGTTTGGAGCGTTCGCAACTAGCTTTTCTAGCTTCCTAGTCGGTGCAACATATTAAATCCATTCTAGCTTAACCTTAAAAGCAAGGAAAAATAATTAAATGTTATTGGGTAGTTATCGTTCGTAGTAATCATCATAATAAATAGCATTTACTAAACTTGCAGAAGTCACAGTTGATAGTACTGTGCACTGCAGGATTAATACGTTCAAAAGTCATTCTCGCGGTTGTTTGAAGCGGTTTTGAACTTAATAGTAAGATATTAAATATTTGTAGTTGTTGGCATACACCAATGCATGAAACTGCTACTGTTTCGAGCGTTCGCAACTAGCTTTTCTAGCATCCTAGTCGCTGGGACATATCAAATCCACTCTAGCTTAACCTTAAAAGCCAGGAAAAATAATTAAATGTTATTGGGTAGCTATCGTTAGAAGTAATCATCATAATAAATAGCATTTAGCCAATTTGCAGATGTCACCGTTGATAGTACTGTGCACTGCTGGATTAATACGTTCAAAAATCATTCTCGCGATTGTTTGAAGCTGTTTGAGCTTAATAGTAAAATATTAAATATTAGTAATTGTTGGCATACACCAATGCATGGAACTGCTACTGTTTGGAGCGTTCGCAACTAGCTTTTCTAGCTTCCTAGTCGTTGCAACATATTAAATCCATTCTAGCTTAACCTTAAAACCAAGGAAAAATAATTAAATGTTATTGGGTAGTTATCGTTCGTAGTAATCATCATAATAAATAGCATTTACTAAACTTGCAGAAGTCACAGTTGATAGTACTGTGCACTGCAGGATTAATACGTTCAAAAATCATTCTCCGGGTTGTTGGAAGCTGTTTTGAGCTTAATAGTAAGATATTAAATATTTGTAATTTTTGGCATACACCAATGCATGAGAGTGCTACCTTTTGGAGCGTTCGCAACTACATTTTCTAGAATCCTAGTCGCTGCGTTATATTAAATCCAAAAAAATTTACATTAAATATTAAATCCATTCTAGCTTAACCTTAAAAGCAAGGAAAAATAATTAAATGTTTTAGGTAGTTATCGTTAGTAGTAATCATCATAATAAATAGCATTTAATAAACTTGCAGAAGTCACAGTTGATAGTACTGTGCACTGCAGGATTAATAAGTTCAAAAATCATTCTCGCGATTGTTTGAAGTTGTTTGAGCTTAATAGTAAGATATTAAATATTAGTAAATGTTGGCATACACTAATACATGGAACGGCTGCCGTTCGGAGCGTTCGCAACTAGCTTTTCTAGCATCCTAGTCGCTGGGACATATCAAATCAACTCTAGCATAACCTTAAGAGCCAAGAAAAATAGTTAAAGGTTATTGGGTAGATATTTTTTGTGGTAATCGTAATTATAAATAGCATTTAGCCAACTTGCAGATTTCACAGTTGATAGTACTGTGCACTGCAGGATTAATACGTTTAAAAATCATACTCGGGGCTGTTTGAAGCTGTTTTGAACTTAATAGTAAGCTATTAAATATTTGTAGTTGTTGGCATACACCAATGCATGAGAGTGTTACCGTTTGGAGCTGTCGCGAGTTGCTTTTCTAGCATCCTAGTCGCTGGGACATATCAAATCAACTCTAGCTTAACCTTAAAAGCCAGGAAAAATAATTAAATGTTATTGGGTAGTTATCGTTAGAAGTAATCATCATAATAAATAGCATTACGCCAATTTGCAGAAATCACAGTTGATAGTACTGTGCACTGCAGGACTAATACGTTCAAAAATCATTCTCGCGGTTGTTTGAAGCTGTTTTGAACTTAATAGTAAGGTATTAAATATTTGTAATGGTTGGCATTCACCAATGCATGAAAGTGCTACCGTTTGGAGCTGTCGCAACTAGCTCTTCTAGCATCCTAGTCGCTGCGACATATTAAATCAATTCTAGCTTAACCATAAAAGCCAGGAAAAATAATTAAATGTTATTGGGTAGCTATTGTTAGTGGTAATCGTCACTATAAATAGCATTTAGCCAATTTGCAGATGTCACAGTTGAAAGAACTGTGCTCTGCAGGATTATTACGTTCAAAAATTATTCTCGGGGTTGTTTGAAGCGGTTTTGAACTTAATAGTAAGATATTAAATATTTGTAGTTGTTGGCATACACCAATGCATGGAACTGCTACTGTTTGGAGCATTCGCAACTAGCTTTTCTAGCTTCCTAGTCGTTGCAACATATTAAATCCATTCTAGCTTAACCTTAAAAGCAAGGAAAAATAATTAAAGTTATTGGGTAGATATTGTTAGTGGTAATCGTCATTATAAATAGCATTTAGTCAACTTGCAGATGTCACAGTTGATAGTACTGTGCCCTGCAGGATGAATACGTTCAAAAATTATTCTCGGGGTTGTTTGAAGCGGTTTTGAACTTAATAGTAAGTTATTAAATATTTGTAGTTGTTGGCATACACCAATGCATGAAACTGCTACTGTTTCGAGCGTTCGCAACTAGCTTTTCTAGCATCCTAGTCGCTGGGACATATCAAATCCACTCTAGCTTAACCTTAAAAGCCAGGAAAAATAATTAAATGTTATTGGGTAGTTATCGTTAGAAGTAATCATCATAATAAATAGCATTTAGCCAATTTGCAGATGTCACCGTTGATAGTACTGTGCACTGCTGGATTAATACGTTCAAAAATCATTCTCGCGATTGTTTGAAGCTGTTTGAGCTTAATAGTAAGATATTAAATATTAGTAATTGTTGGCATACACCAATGCATGGAACTGCTACTGTTTGGAGCGTTCGCAACTAGCTTTTCTAGCTTCCTAGTCGGTGCAACATATTAAATCCATTCTAGCTTAACCTTAAAAGCAAGGAAAAATAATTAAATGTTATTGGGTAGTTATCGTTCGTAGTAATCATCATAATAAATAGCATTTACTAAACTTGCAGAAGTCACAGTTGATAGTACTGTGCACTGCAGGATTAATACGTTCAAAAGTCATTCTCGCGGTTGTTTGAAGCGGTTTTGAACTTAATAGTAAGATATTAAATATTTGTAGTTGTTGGCATACACCAATGCATGAAACTGCTACTGTTTCGAGCGTTCGCAACTAGCTTTTCTAGCATCCTAGTCGCTGGGACATATCAAATCCACTCTAGCTTAACCTTAAAAGCCAGGAAAAATAATTAAATGTTATTGGGTAGCTATCGTTAGAAGTAATCATCATAATAAATAGCATTTAGCCAATTTGCAGATGTCACCGTTGATAGTACTGTGCACTGCTGGATTAATACGTTCAAAAATCATTCTCGCGATTGTTTGAAGCTGTTTGAGCTTAATAGTAAAATATTAAATATTAGTAATTGTTGGCATACACCAATGCATGGAACTGCTACTGTTTGGAGCGTTCGCAACTAGCTTTTCTAGCTTCCTAGTCGTTGCAACATATTAAATCCATTCTAGCTTAACCTTAAAACCAAGGAAAAATAATTAAATGTTATTGGGTAGTTATCGTTCGTAGTAATCATCATAATAAATAGCATTTACTAAACTTGCAGAAGTCACAGTTGATAGTACTGTGCACTGCAGGATTAATACGCTCAAAAGTCATTCTCGCGGTTGTTTGAAGCGGTTTTGAACTTAATAGTAAGATATTAAATATTTGTAGTTGTTGGCATACACCAATGCATGGAACTGCTACTGTTTGGAGCGTTCGCAATTAGCTTTTCTAGCTTCCTAGTCGTTGCAACATATTAAATCCATTCTAGCTTAACCTTAAAAGCAAGGAAAAATAATTAAATGTTATTGGGTAGTTATCGTAATTAGTAATCATCATAATAAATAGCATTTACTAAACTTGCAGAAGTCACAGTTGATAGTACTGTGCACTGCAGGATTAATAGGTTCAAAAATCATTCTCGCGATTGTTTGAAGCGGTTTTGAACTTAATAGTAAGATATTAAATATTTGTAGTTATTGGCCTACACCAATGCATGGAAGTGCTACTGTTTGGAGTGTTCGCAATTAGCTTTTCTAGCTTCCTAGTCGTTGCAACATATTAAATCCATTCTAGCTTAACCTTAAAAGCAAGGAAAAATAATTAAATGTTATTGGGTAGTTATCGTTAGTAGTAATCATCATAATAAATAGCATTTACTAAACTTGCAGAAGACACAGTTGACAGTACTGTGCACTGCAGGATTAATACGTTCAAAAGTCATTCTCGCGGTTGTTTGAAGCGGTTTTGAACTTAATAGTAAGATATTAAATATTTGTAGTTGTTGGCGTACACCAATGCATGGAACTACTACTGTTTGGAGCGTTCGCAACTAGCTTTTCTAGAATCCTAGTCGCTGTGACATATTAAATCCATTCTAGTTTAACCTTAAAATCCAGGAAAAATAATTAAATTGTTACGTGTCAAAAGCATTTGATATTAATACTAGTGTTGAATGAGAAATCTAGTAAGAGTGACGCGATGAAATTAATATCAGATTGGCTTTGTTCGTTGCTAGGGAAGATAAAAACAAGGTTGGTTTGTTTGAGAGAAAATTTGTATATCAGCTTTTAAAAAAGGCAAGAGTTTTCGTGGGTTGTAAATGATAATCTCGCCATTTAATATGGTTTGGTGATAGTAAAGAATTGGGTTACTGGCCAGCCGTTCCTGTATGGGAGATAATTAAGCGGATGTCATTTTTCCAATGAATATTTATATTCAAGCTGTGAAGCGATCTGGGAAACACGAATACAACGATTGCGAAGTTTATTGCCTGTGAACAGGGTATGTAGTTTAATGTGTATTTTGCCTTTTGTTACCTGGAAATTCGATTTATAGCAACAACTATTAGACGGAAAATCTTGGAAAGCTAATCTACAGCAGTATTGGGGGTCGATGTATAGCGAATGACAGCCGAGGTTGGGACCTGTCAAGCTGACATGTGATAGGAGTAAAGGGACGTATTAAATGTCTGCGAGTATATCGGCACAAAGATAAGTGTTTTAGCTAGAATCTGATAATATTTTTTGCATATAAAAACTGTGTAACCATTAAACTTACGAGCGGTTTAAGTTAAGCTATTTAGAGTACCCTGTGTGAGGTAGTAATATTAAAGATGCTAATTGTCTGATCGATGGTAGTAATGTTCGAGTAGTAATAAAACTAGCTACAAGTATTGCTTTCTTTCATTTTGATAGGGAGTTCAATAATCGTATTGTTATTAGTTGATAGAAAGTGAAGTTACAAGTTTCTTGGCTTATATCAGTATATTTGAGTTTAACTTGTTGGCGCCAATTATAACATCATAAACTAGAATCCGCGACGTCTTCACTGATGCTAGAGACGGGCCTCAAATATACTTTTATAGTGATCGATTGTTAACTAAGAGATATAGCGATGACCTAAAGGTAGGTAAAGGAATTTATAGATAAATATAGCTAACAAGTTTGGCGCCCAACGTGGGGCTTTAACAAGATTTTTGAAGAGCTAACGAGGGGATATAGTTTGGAACATATACCTTTAGGTCGTACTATAATAGAAAGGAGCAATACTGACAATAGTTATACATAACTTTCTGTACTCGTTTATGTAAGTGGAAAAATATCGTCAGAACGTGACAAACCAAAGAATTACTTTGAGAATAATACATAAAACGGTATACTTGTGGTAAAAAGGGTTTTACTTTGAGGAATCAGAATGGATGTTGATAGGTTATTGGTAGACGAGATAGATTATGAATTACGAATACAGGGAGTTTTTTGTAAGGGAAATATGCGGGAAAAGCGTAAATTGCTTAGAGCGCGTATTAGGTTAGAGAAGACGGGAAATGCTTTGTTCCCGGAAGTAGAATTGAATAACGTAGAAGAATTGGATATATGCAGTAGGAAGCTTGACATTCTTGTGGAAGAGATACTAGCTTCTGAGTCATTTGTTAGGGTGGTTGGAAGGGCACAGTAGGGTAGGTCACTCTTTGGGGAACTTTTAATATCTTGTTCTTTCCCCATTTTAAGGTATAGGATGGTTGGTTGGGCACGCAGGGAAGGTCACGAAAGGGATCATTATCATCTTGTTTTTCCCTTGTAAAGTATAGGGTGGTTGGTTGGGCATTGCAGGGAAGGTCACTGTAGGGAGCTATTTCATCTAGTTCTTCCTATAATAACACTGGAGTAGCTTGCAGATAGCTGTTGGGTTCATTGTGTGGTTTGACTTGCATTCGTGTCGAGTGAAGTTCATCTTTCGCTTTAGCGTAGGTTTGAGTTAGTTTGTTGGGTTTTGTTGGATACCTTTTTGGGATTTTGGTGGCGTAGCTGTTGTTGTATGGTTACCTTCAGCTATGTGTATTGTGTGAGTTTTTTTTTTCGGTATCCGTTTCGCTTACGCGGATTTAGATCCACAAGTGAGTCTCGAATCCTTGTTTTGGTTTCGCTTTTTGTCATGCTTGGAGTTGGAGAACGGTTTCGTTTACTCATTTAGAGTATCTGCTTGTTCCGGATTTATGGGACCTGCCTCTGTCCCCGAGTTAATGTCCTTTAGTTTCCTTTTGAGCCGTTGTTGCCGAATGAAGTCTTTGGTATGATCTGCTGCTGTGATTGGTTATTCCAGCTGTTATTGAATTTCGTGTAAAGTATAGGGTGGTTGGAAGGGCACAGTAGGGTAGGTCACTCTTTGGGGAACTTTAATATCTTGTTCTTTCCCCATTTTAAGGTTTAGGGTGGTTGGAAGGGCACAGTAGGGTAGGTCACTCTTTGGGGAACTTTTAATATCTTGTTCTTTCCCCATTTTAAGGTATAGGGTGGTTGGAAGGGCACAGTCGGGAAGGACACTATTTGGGAAACTTTAATATCTTGTTCTTTTCCCTCTTTTGGGTATAACGTATACGGAGTTCCCTGTTGGGAAATGTTAATGGATGGTTTTCTTTTTGATTGTATTGGAAGAGCGTTACGTTATCCTGTTTTTCCTAAGGAGACATAAGGGTAACGAGATTAATCGTTAAAGAAGTACAACTTCTTCGTTTCTTTTAGGTATCCCTTGGGGTTTGGGGATATAGGGTGTTTCCCTACAATACAAAATTTTTAAGATGACCAGTCCTTCATTCTTTGCCTTCTTTTCTTCTTAAAGCTTTGTCTATATTTCTCTCTTGTAATGTAGTGAATGTCGATTTTGTTTTGAATGAACTGTTTACTTAGATGAATGACAATTTGTTTTCTTTTATTTCTCTTTGATCTGGCGCGGATGAAATCTCTGGTGATGAGTGATTGTTGGATGTAAGGTGAAGATTGGTGGGGATTTTCTTCAGGCCGTTCGGGGCGCTGAAGGATCCCTCCGTCGGAGCGTATGAGAGTTGTGTGGATGTTGGCTTCTGCCTCTCACTTTTCTGGTTTCTTTAACCCTCTGTCACTGGGGTTACTTCCTCCCCAGGCGTGTCAAAAGGAAAACCCTGGTTATTCTTCGTTTTGGTTTAACTATTTTCGGTCTGACAGTACCTGAAACTGTGTGGAGGTGTGCTTCCGCCTCGGGGGTTTATTGGAAGTTGTCAGGGGGGGTACGCTGTGGGGATTTGGAGTGATTTTGGGGGGTTCATGGAGGTGGAGCTGCTTCACGACAGGTTGTTAAAGGGTTGTTCACCGGCGCAGCATTTACATCCAGCAGCGACGAACAATCTTGGTCCTTGTCGTGGGGTTGATCTGGTCCTGGGTTCCTCCTGGGGTCATCACCGTCTCTACAGTGTAGTTGCTTGTTTGTGGTGTGGGTATTGGTTTTTTTTTGAGATTAATTGTTAGAGACGTCTTATGCCAGACGGTTTACTGACTCTCTAGCGTATATGTATGTATCCTTTTAGGATAAAGTTTTTATTTAGTTAAAAATTTCGTTGAAATTTTTCCTTTCTGGTAAGGGGGGAGTTTGTTACGTGTCAAAAGCATTTGATATTAATACTAGTGTTGAATGAGGAATCTAGTGAGAGTGACGCGATAAAATTAATATCAGATTGGTTTTGTTCGTTGCTAGGGAAGATAAAAACAAGGTTGGTTTGTTTGAGAGAAAATTTGTATATCAGCTTTTAAAAAAAGGCAAGAGTTTTCGTGGGGTGTAAATGACAATCTCGCCATTTAATATGGTTTGGTGATAGTAAAGAATTGGGTTACTGGCCAGCCGTTCCTGTATGGGAGATAATTAAGCGGATGTCATTTTTCCAATGAATATTTATATTCAAGCTGTGAAGCGATCTGGGAAACACGAATACAACGATTGCGAAGTTTATTGCCTGTGAACAGGGTATGTAGTTTAATGTGGATTTTGCCTTTTGTTACCTGGAAATTCGATTTATAGCAACAACTATTAGACGGAAAATCTTGGAAAGCTAATCTACCGCAGTATTGGGGGTCGATGTATAGCGAATGACAGCCGAGGTTGGGACCTGTCAAGCTGACATGTGATAGGAGTAAAGGGACGTATTAAATGTCTGCGAGTATATCGGCACAAAGATAAGTGTTTTAGCTAGAATCTGATGATATTTTTTGCATATAAAAACTGTGTAACCATTAAACTTACGAGCGATTTAAGTTAAGCTATTTAGGGTACCCTGTGTGAGGTAGTAATATTAAAGATGCTAATTGTCTGATCGATGGTAGTAATGTTCGAGTAGTAATAAAACTAGCTACAAGTATTGCTTTCTTTCATTTTGATAGGGAGTTCAATAATCGTATTGTTATTAGTTGATAGAAAGTGAAGTTACAAGTTTCTTGGCTTATATCAGTATATTTGAGTTTAACTTGTTGGCGCCAATTATAACATCATAAACTAGAATCCGCGACGTCTTCACTGCGGGGGTACGCTGTGGGGATTTGGAGTGATTTTGGGGGGTTCATGGGGGTGGAGCTGCTTCACGACAGGTTGTTACAGGGTTGTTCACCGGCGCAGCATTTACATCCAGCAGCGACGAACAATCTTGGTCCTTGTCGTGGGGTTGATCTGGTCCTGGGTTCCTCCTGGGGTCATCACCGTCTCTACAGTGTAGTTGCTTGTTTGTGGTGTGGGTATTGGGTTTTTTTTTAGATTAATTGTTAGAGACGTCTTATGCCAGACGGTTTACTGACTCTCTAGCGTATATGTATGTATCCTTTTAGGATAAAGTTTTTATTTAGTTAAAAATTTCGTTGAAATTTTTCCTTTCTGGTAAGGGGGGAGTTTGTTACGTGTCAAAAGCATTTGATATTAATACTAGTGCTGAATGAGGAATTTAGTGAGAGTGACGCTATAAAATTAATATCAGATTGGCTTTGTTCGTTGCTAGGGAAGATAAAAACAAGGTTGGTTTGTTTGAGAGAAAATTTGTATATCAGCTTTTAAAAAAAGGCAAGAGTTTTCGTGGGGTGTAAATGACAATCTCGCCATTTAATATGGTTTGGTGATAGTAAAGAATTGGGTTACTGGCCAGCCGTTCCTGTATGGGAGATAATTAAGCGGATGTCATTTTTCCAATGAATATTTATATTCAAGCTGTGAAGCGATCTGGGAAACACGAATACAACGATTGCGAAGTTTATTGCCTGTGAACAGGGTATGTAGTTTAATGTGGATTTTGCCTTTTGTTACCTGGAAATTCGATTTATAGCAACAACTATTAGACGGAAAATCTTGGAAAGCTAATCTACCGCAGTATTGGGGGTCGATGTATAGCGAATGACAGCCGAGGTTGGGACCTGTCAAGCTGACATGTGATAGGAGTAAAGGGACGTATTAAATGTCTGCGAGTATATCGGCACAAAGATAAGTGTTTTAGCTAGAATCTGATGATATTTTTTGCATATAAAAACTGTGTAACCATTAAACTTACGAGCGGTTTAAGTTAAGCTATTTAGGGTACCCTGTGTGAGGTAGTAATATTAAAGATGCTAATTGTCTGATCGATGGTAGTAATGTTCGAGTAGTAATAAAACTAGCTACAAGTATTGCTTTCTTTCATTTTGATAGGGAGTTCAATAATCGTATTGTTATTAGTTGATAGAAAGTGAAGTTACAAGTTTCTTGGCTTATATCAGTATATTTGAGTTTAACTTGTTGGCGCCAATTATAACATCATAAACTAGAATCCGCGACGTCTTCACTGATGCTAGAGACGGGCCTCAAATATACTTTTATAGTGATCGATTGTTAACTAAGAGATATAGCGATGACCTAAAGGTAGGTAAAGGAATTTATAGATAAATATAGCTAACAAAATGTTATTGGGTAGTTATTAGAAGCTTCAGCGTACTTATGCGAGCGTTTTGCCGTCCGTCTGTGTGTCCGTGTGTCCGTGTGTCTGTCTGGATCGCCTGTAACTTTCGAACGGCTACAGATATCGAAATTTTTAAAGGGGGCAAAGTTGTTGCTAAGGTCCCGAGCACCTTCATGCGCTATTTGGTTTTGGCGAAAGGTCAACCGTTGTTTTCGCAGTGCTGAAGCTACTCTTTAGACCTGTACTTGAGCAGTTTATTGTTAGTGGTAATCGTCACTATAAATAGCATTTAGCCAATTTGCAAATGTCACAGTTGATAGTACTGTGCACTGCAGAATTAATACGTTCAAAAGTCATTCTCACGGTTGTTTGAAGCGGTTTTGAACTTAATAGTAAGATATTAATCATTTGTAGTTGTTGGCATACACCACTGCATGAAAATGCTACTGTTTGGAGCGTTCGCAATTAGCTTTTCTAGCTTCCTAGTCGTTGCAACATATTAAATCCATTCTAGCTTAACCTTAAAAGCAAGGAAAAATAATTAAATGTTATTGGGTAGTTATCGTTAGTAGTAATCATTATAATAAATAGCATTTACTAAACTTGCAAAAGTCACAGTTGATAGTACTGTGCACTGCAGGATTAATACGTTCAAAAATCATTCTCGCGATTGTTTGAAGCTGCTTGAGCTTAATAGTATGATATTAAATATTTGTAATTGTTGGCATACACTAATACATGGAACAGCTGCCGTTTGGAGCGTTCGCAACTAGCTTTTCTAGCATCTTAGTCGCTGGGACATGTCAAATCCACTCTAGCTTATCCTTAAGAGCCAAGAAAAATAGTTAAAGGTTATTGGGTAGATATTGTTAGTAGTAATCGTCATTATAAATAGCATTTAGTCAACTTGCAGATGTCACAGTTGATAGTACTGTGCCCTGCAGGATTAATACGTTCAAAAATCATACTCGGGGTTGTTTGAACCTGTTTTAAGCTTAATAGGAAGATATTAAATATTTGTAATGTTTGGCATACACCAAAGCATGAGAGTGCTACCTTTTGGAGCGTTCGCAACTAGCTTTTCTAGCTTCCTAGTCGCTGCGACATATTAAATCCATTCTAGCTTAACCTTAAAAGCAAGGAAAAATAATTAAATGTTATTGGGTAGTTATCGTTAGTAGTAATCATCACAATAAATAGCATTTACTAAACTTGCAGAAGTCACAGTTGATAGTACTGTGCACTGCAGAATTAATACGTTCAAAAGTCATTCTCGCGGTTGTTTGAAGCGGTTTTGAACTTAATAGTAAGATATTAAATATTTGTAGTTGTTGGCATACACCAATGCATGGAACTGCTACTGTTTGGAGCATTCGCAACTAGCTTTTCTAGCTTCCTAGTCGTTGCAACATATTAAATCCATTCTAGCTTAACCTTAAAAGCAAGGAAAAATAATTAAATGTTATTGGGTAGTTATCGTTAGTAGTAATCTTCATAATAAATAGCATTTACTAAACTTGCAGAAGTCACAGTTGATAGTACTGTGCACTGCAGAATTAATACGTTCAAAAGTCATTCTCGCGGTTGTTTGAAGCGGTTTTGAACTTAATAGTAAGTTATTAAATATTTGTAGTTGTTGGCATACACCAATGCATGGAACTGCTACTGTTTGGAGCATTCGCAACTAGCTTTGATAGCATCCTAGTCGCTGCGACATATTAAATCCACTCTAGCTTAACCTTAAATCCAGGAAAAATAATTAAATGTTATTGGGTAGTTATCGTTAGAAGTAATCATCATAATAAATAGCATTTAGCCAATAAGCAGATGTCACAGTTGATAGTACTGTGCACTGCAGGATTAATACGTTCAAAAATCATTCTCGGGGTTGTTTGAAGCGGTTTTGAACGTAATAGTAAGATATTAAATATTTGTAGTTGTTGGCATACACCAATGCATGGAACTGCTACTGTTTGGAGCGTTCGCAACTAGCTTTTCTAGCATCCTAGTCGTTGCAACATATTAAATCCATTCTAGCTTAACCTTAAAAGCAAGGAAAAATAATTAAATGTTATTGGGTAGTTATCGTTAGTAGTAATCTTCATGATAAATAGCATTTAGCCAATAAGCAGATGTCACAGTTGATAGTACTGTGCACTGCAGAATTAATACGTTCAAAAGTCATTCTCGCGGTTGTTTGGAGCGGTTTTGAACTTAATATTAAGCAATTAAATATTTATAGTTGTTGGCATACACCAATGCATGGAACTGCTACTGTTTGGAGAGTTCGCAACTAGTTTTTCTAGCTTCCTAGTCGTTGCAACATATTAAATCCATTCTAGCTTAACCTTAAAAGCAAGGAAAAATAATTAAATGTTATTGGGTAGTTATCGTTAGAAGTAATCATCATAATAAATAGCATTTAGCCAATAAGCAGATGTCACAGTTGATAGTACTGTGCACTGCAGGATTAATACGTTCAAAAATCATTCTCGGGGTTGTTTGAAGCGGTTTTGAACGTAATAGTAAGATATTAAATATTTGTAGTTGTTGGCATACACCAATGCATGGAACTGCTACTGTTTGGAGCGTTCGCAACTAGCTTTTCTAGCATCCTAGTCGTTGCAACATATTAAATCCATTCTAGCTTAACCTTAAAAGCAAGGAAAAATAATTAAATGTTATTGGGTAGTTATCGTTAGTAGTAATCTTCATAATAAATAGCATTTACTAAACTTGCAGAAGTCACAGTTGATAGTACTGTGCACTGCAGAATTAATACGTTCAAAAGTCATTCTCGCGGTTGTTTGAAGCGGTTTTGAACTTAATATTAAGCAATTAAATATTTGTAGTTGTTGGCATACACCAATGCATGGAACTGCTACTGTTTGGAGCGTTCGCAACTAGCTTTTCTAGCATCCTAGTCGTTGCAACATATTAAATCCACTCTAGCTTAACCTTAAATCCAGGAAAAATAATTAAATGTTATTGGGTAGTTATCGTTAGAAGTAATCATCATAATAAATAGCATTTAGCCAATAAGCAGATGTCACAGTTGATAGTACTGTGCACTGCAGAATTAATACGTTCAAAAGTCATTCTCGCGGTTGTTTGGAGCGGTTTTGAACTTAATATTAAGCAATTAAATATTTGTAGTTGTTGGCATACACCAATGCATGGAACTGCTACTGTTTGGAAGGTTCGCAACTAGTTTTTCTAGCTTCCTAGTCGTTGCAACATATTAAATCCATTCTAGCTTAACCTTAAAAGCAAGGAAAAATAATTAAATGTTATTGGGTAGTTATCGTTATTAGTAATCTTCATGATAAATAGCATTTACTAAACTTGCAGAAGTCACAGTTGATAGTATTGTGCACTGCAGAATTAATACGTTCAAAAGTCATTCTCGCGGTTGTTTGAAGCGGTTTTGAACTTAATAGTAAGATATTAAATATTTGTAGTTGTTGGCATACACCAATGCATGGAACTGCTACTGTTTGGAGCATTCGCAACTAGCTTTTCTAGCATCCTAGTCGCTGCGACATATTAAATCCACTCTAGCTTAACCTTAAATCCAGGAAAAATAATTAAATGTTATTGGGTAGTTATCGTTAGAAGTAATCATCATAATAAATAGCATTTAGCCAATAAGCAGATGTCAGAGTTGATAGTACTGTGCACTGCAGGACTAATACGTTCAAAAATCATTCTCGCGGTTGTTTGAAGCTGTTTTGAGATTAATAGTAGGATATTAAATATTTGTAATTGTTAGCAAACACTAATGCATGTAACTGCTGCCGTTTGGAGTGTTTGCAACTAGCTTTTCTAGCATCCTAGTCGCTGGGACATATCAAATCCACTCTAGCTTAACCTTAAGAGCCAAGAAAAATAGTTAAAGGGTATTGGGTAGATATTGTTTGTTGTAATAGTTATTATAAATAGCATTTAGGCAACTTGCAGATGTCACAGTTGATAGTACTGTACACTGTAGGATTAATACGTTCAAAAATCATACTCGGGGTTGTTTGAAGGTGTTTTGAACTTAATATGAAGCAATTAAATATCTGTAGTTTTTGGCATACACCAATGCATGAGAGTGCTACCGTTTGGAGCGGTCGCAAGTAGCTTTTCTAGCATCCTAGTTGCTGCGACATATTAAATACATTCTAGCTTAACCATCAAAGCCAGGAAAAATAGTTAGATGTTATTAGGTAGTTATTGTTAGTGGTAATCGTAACTATAAATAGCATTTAGCCATTTTGCAGATGTCACAGTTGATAGTACTGTGCACTGCAGGATTAATACTTTCAAAAATCATTCTCGCGATTGTTTGAAGCTGCTTGAGCTTAATAGTATGATATTAAATATTTGTAATTGTTGGCATACACTAATACATGGAACAGCTGCCGTTTGAAGCGTTCGCAACTAGCTTTTCTAGCGTCCTAATGTTTGGCATAAACCAATGCATGAGAGTGCTACCTTTTGGAGCGTTCGCAACTAGCTTTTCTAGCTTTCTAGTCGTTGCAACATATTAAATCCATTCTAGCTTAACCTTAAAAGCAAGGAAAAATAATTAAATGTTATTGGGTAATTATCGTTAGTAGTAATCATCATAATAAATAGCATTTACTAAACTTGCAGAAGTCACAGTTGATAGTTCTGTGCCCTGCAGGATTAATACGTTCAAAAATCATTCTCGCGGTTGTTTGAAGCGGTTTTCAACTTAATAGTAAGATAGTAAATATTTGTAGTTGTTGGCATACACCTTAGAACAGAAAATAGACAGGAAGGCGCATTTCATTTAACTTGGCTGTAACATCTAGGCGACGGAAACGGCCATTTTGAAAACCCATGTATGACTAATGAGGCACGATACCGGTTTGACAGTTGTGGGTTTTAGTTCGTTTGAGACTAATTTTGGCTGTTCTCAGACCCCAAATACTAGGACTTTGAGGATTATATTCCATCAGTAAGTATTAATATTACTTTTCAGTTCAAATAGAAAGATAATTTCTCTGAACATGTCACTTGTCATACGTACTTGTACACAACAATAGTCATGGGCATAGAAGGGAACGTATAATGGGGTCATTATTTGTAATCACACAATCTGAGAAAGCAATTTAAAATACAGACAGTGACTGAAGTCACACATACTCACATGTAGTCATAAATCACATAGTGTAAAGTGCACTTAATATAACTGTTGAAATTGTTTGCTGCACATGCACCCTCTCGATATGATACGCCACTGCCAAAAGGAAACAACCATCCGCCATTTTAAAAACCCATCGCGGTCGCACGGATTTCTTACAAATGCGGTTTCCTGTTTATTTTCTGTTCTAAGGCATACACCAATGCATGAGAGTGCTACCGTTCGGAGAGGTCGCAAGTAGCTTTTCTAGCATCCTAGTTGCTGCAATATATTAAATCCATACCAGCTTAACCTTAACAGCTAGGAAAAATTATTAAATGTTATTGAGTAGTTATCGTTAGTAGTAATCATCATAATAAATAGCATTTACTAAACTTGCAGAAGTCACAGTTGATAGTACTGTGCACTGCAGGATTAATACGTTCAAAAATCATTCTCGCGGTAGTTTGAAGCTGTTTTGAACTTAATAGTATGATATTAAATATTTGTAGTTGTTGGCATACACCAATGCATGGAACTGCTACTGTTTGGAGCGTTCGCAACTAGCTTTTCTAGCATTCTAGTCGTTGCAATATATTAAATCCATACCAGCTTAACCTTAAAAGCTAGGAAAAATTATTAAATGTTATTGAGTAGTTATCGTTAGTAGTAATCACCATAATAAATAGCATTTACTAAACTTGCAGAAGTCACAGTTGATAGTACTGTGCACTGCAGGATTAATACGTTCAAAAATCATTCTCGCGGTTGTTTGAAGCTGTTTGAGCTTAATAGTATGATATTAAATAATTGTAATTGTAGGCATACACTAATACATGGAACAGCTGCCGTTTGGAGCGTTCGCAACTAGCTTTTCAAGCATCCTAGTCGCTGGGACATATTAAATCCATTCTAGCTTAACTTTAAAAGCCAGGAAAAATAATTAAATGTTATTGGGTAGTTATTGTTAGTGGAAATCGTCGCTATAAATAGCATTTAGCCAATTTGGAGATGTCACAGTTGATAGTAGTGTGCCCTGCAGGATTAATTCGTTCAAAAATCATTCTCTGGTTTGTTTGAAGCTGTTTGAGCCTAATAGTAAGATATTAAATATTTGTAATTGTTGGCAAACACTAATGCTTGAAACAGCTGCCGTTTGGAGCGTTCGCAACTAGCTTTTCTAGCATCCTAGTCGCTGGGACATATCAAATCCACTCTAGCTTAACCTTAAGAGCCAAGAAAAATAGTTAAAGGTTATTGGGTAGATATTGTTAGTAGTAATCGTCACTATAAATAGCATTTAGCCAATTTGCAGATGTCACAGTTAATAGGCCTGTGCCCTGCAGGATTAATACGTTAAAAAATCATTCTCCGATATGTTTGAAGCTGTTTTGAGCTTAATTGTATGATATTAAATATTTGTAATGGTTGGCATACACCAATGCATGAGAGTGCTACCGTTTGGAATGTACGCAACTAGCTTTTCTAGCATTCTAGTCGTTGCGACATGTTAAATCCATTCTAGCTTAACCTTAAAAGCCAGGAAAAATAATTAAATGTTATTGGGTAGTTATTGTTAGTGGTAATCGTCACTATAAATAGCATTCAGCCAATTTGCAGATGTTACAGTTAATAGTACTGTGCCCTGCAGGATTAATACGTTCAAAAATCATTCTCCGGTTTGTTTGAAGCTGTTTTGAGCCTAATAGTAAGATATTAAATATTTGTAATTGTTGGCAAACACTAATGCTTGAAACAGCTGCCGTTTGGAGCGTTCGCAACTAGCTTTTCTAGCTTCCTAGTTGCTGGGACATATCAAATCCACTCTAGCTTAACCTTAAGAGCCAAGAAAAATAGTTAAAGGTTATTGGGTAGATATTGTTAGTGGTAATCGTCATTATAAATAGCATTTAGTCAACTTGCAGATGTCACAGTTGATAGTACTGTGCCCTGCAGGATTAATACATTCAAAAATCATTCTCCGGGTTGTTGGAAGCTGTTTTGAGCTTAATAGTAAGATATTAAATATTTGTAATGTTTGGCATACACCAATGCATGAGAGTGCTACCATTTGGAGCGTTCGCAACTAGATTTTCTAGAATCCTAGTCGCTGCGACATATTAAATCCAAAAAAATTTACATTAAATATTAAATCCATTCTAGCGTAACCTTAAAAACAAGGAAAAATAATTAAATGTTATTGGGTAGTTATCGTTAGTAGTAATCATCATAATAAATAGCATTTACTGAACTTGCAGAAGTCACAGTTGATAGTACGGTGCACTGCAGGATTAATACGTTCAAAAATCATTCTCGCGGTTGTTTGAAGCGGTTTTGAACTTAATTGTAAGATATTAAATATTTGTAGCTGTTGGCATACACTAATACATTGAACAGCTGCCGTTTGGAGCGTTCGCAACTAGCTTTTCTAGCTTCCTAGTCGTTGCAACATATTAAATCCATTCTAGCTTAACCTTAAAAGCTAGAAAAAATAGTTAAATGTTATTGAGTAGTTATCGTTAGTAGTAATCATAATAATAAATAGCATTTACTAAACTTGCAGAAGTAACAGTTGATAGTACTGTGCACTGCAGGATTAATACGTTCAAAAATCATTATCGCGGTTGTTTGAAGCTGTTTGAGCTTAATAGTATGATATTTAATATTTGTAATTGTTGGCATACACTAATACATTGAACAGCTGCCGTTTGGAGCGTTCGCAACTAGCTTTTCTAGCTTCCTAGTCGTTGCAACATATTAAATCCATTCTAGCTTAACCTTAAAAGCTAGAAAAAATAGTTAAATGTTATTGAGTAGTTATCGTTAGTAGTAATCTTCATAATAAATAGCATTTACTAAACTTGCAGAAGTCACAGTTGATAGTACTGTGCACTGCAGAATTAATACGTTCAAAAGTCATTCTCGCGGTTGTTTGAAGCGGTTTTGAACTTAATAGTAAGTTATTAAATATTTGTAGTTGTTGGCATACACCAATGCATGGAACTGCTACTGTTTGGAGCATTCGCAACTAGCTTTGATAGCATCCTAGTCGCTGCGACATATTAAATCCACTCTAGCTTAACCTTAAATCCAGGAAAAATAATTAAATGTTATTGGGTAGTTATCGTTAGAAGTAATCATCATAATAAATAGCATTTAGCCAATAAGCAGATGTCACAGTTGATAGTACTGTGCACTGCAGGATTAATACGTTCAAAAATCATTCTCGGGGTTGTTTGAAGCGGTTTTGAACGTAATAGTAAGATATTAAATATTTGTAGTTGTTGGCATACACCAATGCATGGAACTGCTACTGTTTGGAGCGTTCGCAACTAGCTTTTCTAGCATCCTAGTCGTTGCAACATATTAAATCCATTCTAGCTTAACCTTAAAAGCAAGGAAAAATAATTAAATGTTATTGGGTAGTTATCGTTAGTAGTAATCTTCATAATAAATAGCATTTACTAAACTTGCAGAAGTCACAGTTGATAGTACTGTGCACTGCAGAATTAATACGTTCAAAAGTCATTCTCGCGGTTGTTTGAAGCGGTTTTGAACTTAATATTAAGCAATTAAATATTTGTAGTTGTTGGCATACACCAATGCATGGAACTGCTACTGTTTGGAGCGTTCGCAACTAGTTTTTCTAGCTTCCTAGTCGTTGCAACATATTAAATCCATTCTAGCTTAACCTTAAAAGCAAGGAAAAATAATTAAATGTTATTGGGTAGTTATCGTTAGTAGTAATCTTCATGATAAATAGCATTTACTAAACTTGCAGAAGTCACAGTTGATAGTATTGTGCACTGCAGAATTAATACGTTCAAAAGTCATTCTCGCGGTTGTTTGAAGCGGTTTTGAACTTAATAGTAAGATATTAAATATTTGTAGTTGTTGGCATACACCAATGCATGGAACTGCTACTGTTTGGAGCATTCGCAACTAGCTTTTCTAGCATCCTAGTCGCTGCGACATATTAAATCCACTCTAGCTTAACCTTAAATCCAGGAAAAATAATTAAATGTTATTGGGTAGTTATCGTTAGAAGTAATCATCATAATAAATAGCATTTAGCCAATAAGCAGATGTCAGAGTTGATAGTACTGTGCACTGCAGGACTAATACGTTCAAAAATCATTCTCGCGGTTGTTTGAAGCTGTTTTGAGATTAATAGTAGGATATTAAATATTTGTAATTGTTAGCAAACACTAATGCATATAACTGCTGCCGTTTGGAGTGTTTGCAACTAGCTTTTCTAGCATCCTAGTCGCTGGGACATATCAAATCCACTCTAGCTTAACCTTAAGAGCCAAGAAAAATAGTTAAAGGGTATTGGGTAGATATTGTTTGTTGTAATAGTTATTATAAATAGCATTTAGGCAACTTGCAGATGTCACAGTTGATAGTACTGTACACTGTAGGATTAATACGTTCAAAAATCATACTCGGGGTTGTTTGAAGGTGTTTTGAACTTAATATTAAGCAATTAAATATCTGTAGTTTTTGGCATACACCAATGCATGAGAGTGCTACCGTTTGGAGCGGTCGCAAGTAGCTTTTCTAGCATCCTAGTTGCTGCGACATATTAAATACATTCTAGCTTAAACATCAAAGCCAGGAAAAATAGTTAGATGTTATTAGGTAGTTATTGTTAGTGGTAATCGTAACTATAAATAGCATTTAGCCTTTTTGCAGATGTCACAGTTGATAGTACTGTGCACTGCAGGATTAATACGTTCAAAAATCATTCTCGCGATTGTTTGAAGCTGCTTGAGCTTAATAGTATGATATTAAATATTTGTAATTGTTGGCATACACTAATACATGGAACAGCTGCCGTTTGAAGCGTTCGCAACTAGCTTTTCTAGCGTCCTAATGTTTGGCATAAACCAATGCATGAGAGTGCTACCTTTTGGAGCGTTCGCAACTAGCTTTTCTAGCTTTCTAGTCGTTGCAACATATTAAATCCATTCTAGCTTAACCTTAAAAGCAAGGAAAAATAATTAAATGTTATTGGGTAATTATCGTTAGTAGTAATCATCATAATAAATAGCATTTACTAAACTTGCAGAAGTCACAGTTGATAGTTCTGTGCCCTGCAGGATTAATACGTTCAAAAATCATTCTCGCGGTTGTTTGAAGCGGTTTTCAACTTAATAGTAAGATAGTAAATATTTGTAGTTGTTGGCATACACCTTAGAACAGAAAATAGACAGGAAGGCGCATTTCATTTAACTTGGCTGTAACATCTAGGCGACGGAAACGGCCATTTTGAAAACCCATGTATGACTAATGAGGCACGATACCGGTTTGACAGTTGTGGGTTTTAGTTCGTTTGAGACTAATTTTGGCTGTTCTCAGACCCCAAATACTAGGACTTTGAGGATTATATTCCATCAGTAAGTATTAATATTACTTTTCAGTTCAAATAGAAAGATAATTTCTCTGAACATGTCACTTGTCATACGTACTTGTACACAACAATAGTCATGGGCATAGAAGGGAACGTATAATGGGGTCATTATTTGTAATCACACAATCTGAGAAAGCAATTTAAATTACAGACAGTGACTGAAGTCACACAAACTCACATGTAGTCATAAATCACATAGTGTAAAGTGCACTTAATATAACTGTTGAAATTGTTTGCTGCACATGCACCCTCTCGATATGATACGCCACTGCCAAAAGGAAACAACCATCCGCCATTTTAAAAACCCATCGCGGTCGCACGGATTTCTTACAAATGCGGTTTCCTGTTTATTTTCTGTTCTAAGGCATACACCAATGCATGAGAGTGCTACCGTTCGGAGAGGTCGCAAGTAGCTTTTCTAGCATCCTAGTTGCTGCAATATATTAAATCCATACCAGCTTAACCTTAACAGCTAGGAAAAATTATTAAATGTTATTGAGTAGTTATCGTTAGTAGTAATCATCATAATAAATAGCATTTACTAAACTTGCAGAAGTCACAGTTGATAGTACTGTGCACTGCAGGATTAATACGTTCAAAAATCATTCTCGCGGTAGTTTGAAGCTGTTTTGAACTTAATAGTATGATATTAAATAATTGTAGTTGTTGGCATACACCAATGCATGGAACTGCTACTGTTTGGAGCGTTCGCAACTAGCTTTTCTAGCATTCTAGTCGTTGCAATATATTAAATCCATACCAGCTTAACCTTAAAAGCTAGGAAAAATTATTAAATGTTATTGAGTAGTTATCGTTAGTAGTAATCACCATAATAAATAGCATTTACTAAACTTGCAGAAGTCACAGTTGATAGTACTGTGCACTGCAGGATTAATACGTTCAAAAATCATTCTCGCGGTTGTTTGAAGCTGTTTGAGCTTAATAGTATGATATTAAATAAATGTAATTGTAGGCATACACTAATACATGGAACAGCTGCCGTTTGGAGCGTTCGCAACTAGCTTTTCAAGCATCCTAGTCGCTGGGACATATTAAATCCATTCTAGCTTAACTTTAAAAGCCAGGAAAAATAATTAAATGTTATTGGGTAGTTATTGTTAGTGGAAATCGTCGCTATAAATAGCATTTAGCCAATTTGGAGATGTCACAGTTGATAGTAGTGTGCCCTGCAGGATTAATTCGTTCAAAAATCATTCTCTGGTTTGTTTGAAGCTGTTTGAGCCTAATAGTAAGATATTAAATATTTGTAATTGTTGGCAAACACTAATGCTTGAAACAGCTGCCGTTTGGAGCGTTCGCAACTAGCTTTTCTAGCATCCTAGTCGCTGGGACATATCAAATCCACTCTAGCTTAACCTTAAGAGCCAAGAAAAATAGTTAAAGGTTATTGGGTAGATATTGTTAGTAGTAATCGTCACTATAAATAGCATTTAGCCAATTTGCAGATGTCACAGTTAATAGGCCTGTGCCCTGCAGGATTAATACGTTTAAAAATCATTCTCCGATATGTTTGAAGCTGTTTTGAGCTTAATTATATCATATTAAATATTTGTAATGGTTGGCATACACCAATGCATGAGAGTGCTACCGTTTGGAATGTTCGCAACTAGCTTTTCTAGCATTCTAGTCGTTGCGACATGTTAAATCCATTCTAGCTTAACCTTAAAAGCCAGGAAAAATAATTAAATGTTATTGGGTAGTTATTGTTAGTGGTAATCGTCACTATAAATAGCATTCAGCCAATTTGCAGATGTTACAGTTAATAGTACTGTGCCCTGCAGGATTAATACGTTCAAAAATCATTCTCCGGTTTGTTTGAAGCTGTTTTGAGCCTAATAGTAAGATATTAAATATTTGTAATTGTTGGCAAACACTAATGCTTGAAACAGCTGCCGTTTGGAGCGTTCGCAACTAGCTTTTCTAGCTTCCTAGTTGCTGGGACATATCAAATCCACTCTAGCTTAACCTTAAGAGCCAAGAAAAATAGTTAAAGGTTATTGGGTAGATATTGTTAGTGGTAATCGTCATTATAAATAGCATTTAGTCAACTTGCAGATGTCACAGTTGATAGTACTGTGCCCTGCAGGATTAATACATTCAAAAATCATTCTCCGGGTTGTTGGAAGCTGTTTTGAGCTTAATAGTAAGATATTAAATATTTGTAATGTTTGGCATACACCAATGCATGAGAGTGCTACCTTTTGGAGCGTTCGCAACTAGATTTTCTAGAATCCTAGTCGCTGCGACATATTAAATCCAAAAAAATTTACATTAAATATTAAATCCATTCTAGCTTAACCTTAAAAACAAGGAAAAATAATTAAATGTTATTGGGTAGTTATCGTTAGTAGTAATCATCATAATAAATAGCATTTACTGAACTTGCAGAAGTCACAGTTGATAGTACGGTGCACTGCAGGATTAATACGTTCAAAAATCATTCTCGCGGTTGTTTGAAGCGGTTTTGAACTTAATTGTAAGATATTAAATATTTGTAGCTGTTGGCATACACTAATACATTGAACAGCTGCCGTTTGGAGCGTTCGCAACTAGCTTTTCTAGCTTCCTAGTCGTTGCAACATATTAAATCCATTCTAGCTTAACCTTAAAAGCTAGAAAAAATAGTTAAATGTTATTGAGTAGTTATCGTTAGTAGTAATCATAATAATAAATAGCATTTACTAAACTTGCAGAAGTAACAGTTGATAGTACTGTGCACTGCAGGATTAATACGTTTAAAAATCATTCTCCGATATGTTTGAAGCGGTTTTGAACTTAATAGTAAAATATTAAATATTTGTAGCTGTTGGCATACACCAATGCATGGAACTGCTACTGTTTGGAGCGTTCGCAACTAGCTTTTCTAGCCTCCTAGTCGTTGCAACATATTAAATCCATTCTAGCTTAACCTTAAAAGCAAGGAAAAATAATTAAATGTTATTGGACAATTATCGTTAGTAGTAATCATCATAATAAATAGCATTTACTAAACTTGCAGAAGTCACAGTTGATAGTACTGTGCACTACAGGATTAATACGTTCAAAAATCATTCTCGCTATTGTTTGAAGCGGTTTTGAACTTAATAGTATGATATTAAATGTTTGTAATTGTTGGCATACACTAATACATGGAACAGCTGCCGTTTGGAGCGTGCGCAACTAGCTTTTCTAGCTTCCTAGTCGTTGCAACATATTAAATCCATTCTAACTTAACCTTAAAAACAAGGAAAAATAATTAAATGTTATTGGGTAGTTATTGTTAGTGGTAATCGTCACTATAAATAGCATTTAGCCAATTTGCAGATGTCACAGTTGATAGTACTGTGCCCTGTAGGATTAATACGTTCAAAAATCGTTCTCCGGGTAGTTTGAAGCTGTTTTGAGCTTAATAGTAAGATACTAAATATTCGTAATTGTTGGCAAACACTAATGCATGTAACTGCTGCCGTTTAGAGTGTTCGCAACTAGCTTTTCTAGCATCCTAGTCGTTGCAACATATTAAATCCATTCTAGCTTAACCTTAAAAGCTAGAAAAAATAGTTAAATGTTATTGAGTAGTTATCGTTAGTAGTAATCATAATAATAAATAGCATTTACTAAACTTGCAGAAGTAACAGTTGATAGTACTGTGCACTGCAGGATTAATACGTTCAAAAATCATTATCGCGGTTGTTTGAAGCTGTTTGAGCTTAATAGTATGATATTTAATATTTGTAATTGTTGGCATACACTAATACATTGAACAGCTGCCGTTTGGAATGTACGCAACTAGCTTTTCTAGCATCCTAGTCGATGGGACATATTAAATCCATTCTAGCTTAACCTTAAGAGCAAGGAAAAATAATTAAATGTTATTGGGTAGCTATCGTTAGTAGTAATCATCATAATAAATAGCATTTACTAAACTTGCAGAAGTGACAGTTGATAGTACGGTGCACTGCAGGATTAATACGTTCAAAAATCATTCTCGCTATTGTTTGAAGCGGTTTTGAACTTAATAGTATGATATTTAATGTTTGTAATTGTTGGCATAAACTAATACATGGAACAGCTGCCGTTTGGAGCGTTCGCAACTAGCTTTTCTAGCTTCCTAGTCGTTGCGACATATTAAATCCATTCTAGCTTAACCTTAAAAGCAAGGAAAAATAATTAAATGTTATTGGGTAGTTATCGTTAGTAGTAATCATCACAATAAATAGCATTGACTAAACTTGCAGAAGTCATAGTTGATAGTACTGTACACTGTAGGATTAATACGTTCAAAAATCATACTCGGGGTTGTTTGAAGCTGTTTTGAGCTTAATAGTAAGATATTAAATATTTGTAATGTTTGGCATACACCAAAGCATGAGAGTGCTACCTTTTGGATCGTTCGCAACTAGCTTTTCTAGCTTCCTAGTCGCTGCGACATATTAAATCAATTCTAGCTTAACCTTAAAAGCAAGGAAAAATAATTAAATGTTATTGGGTAGTTATCGTTAGTAGTAATCATCACAATAAATAGCATTTACTAAACTTGCAGAAGTCACAGTTGATAGTACTGTGCACTTCAGAATTAATACGTTCAAAAGTCATTCTCGCGGTTGTTTGAAGCGGTTTTGAACTTAATAGTAAGATATTAAATATTTGTAGTTGTTGGCATACACCAATGCATAGAACTGCTACCGTTTGGAGCATTCGCAACTAGCTTTTCTAGCATCCTAGTCGTTCCAACATATTAAATCCATTCTAGCTTAACCTTAAAAGCAAGGAAAAATAGTTAAATGTTATTGGGTAGTTATCGTTAGTAGTAATCTTCATAATAAATAGCATTTACTAAACTTGCAGAAGTCGCAGTTGATAGTACAGTGCACTGCAGAATTAATACGTTCAAAAGTCATTCTCGCGGTTGTTTGAAGCGGTTTTGAACTTAATAGTAAGATATTAAATATTTCTAGTTGTTGCCATACACCAATGCACGGAACTGCTACTTTTTGGAGCGTTCGCAACTAGCTTTTCTAGCTTCCTAGTCGTTGCAACATATTAAATCCATTCTAGCTTAACCTTAAAAGCAAGGAAAAATAATTAAATGTTATTGGGTAGTTATCGTTAGTAGTAATCTTCATAATAAATAGCATTTACTAAACTTGCAGAAGTCACAGTTGATAGTACTGTACACTGCAGAATTAATACGTTCAAAAGTCATTCTCGCGGTTGTTTGAAGCGGTTTTGAACTTAATAGTAAGATATTAAATATTTGTAGTTGTTGGCATACACCAATGCATGGAACTGCTACTGTTTGGAGCATTCGCAACTAGCTTTTCTAGCATCCTAGTCGCTGCGACATATTAAATCCACTCTAGCTTAACCTTAAATCCAGGAAAAATAATTAAATGTTATTGGGTAGTTATCGTTAGAAGTAATTATCATAATAAATAGCATTTAGCCAATAAGCAGATGTCACAGTTGATAGTACTGTGCACTGCAGGATTAATACGTTCAAAAATCATTCTCGGGGTTGTTTGAAGCGGTTTTGAACTTAATAGTAAGATATTAAATATTTGTAGTTGTTGGCATACACCAGTGCATGGAACTGCTACTGTTTGGAGCATTCGCAACTAGCTTTTCTAGCATCCTAGTCGCTGCGACATATTAAATCCACTCTAGCTTAACCTTAAATCCAGGAAAAATAATTAAATGTTATTGGGTAGTTATCGTTAGAAGTAATCATCATAATAAATAGCATTTAGCCAATAAGCAGATGTCACAGTTGATAGTACTGTGCACCGCAGGACTAATACGTTCAAAAATCATTCTCCGGGTAGTTTGAAACTGTTTTGAGATTAATAGTAGGATATTAAATATTTGTAATTGTTAGCAAACACTAATGCATGTAACTGCTGCCGTTTGGAGTGTTCGCAACTAGCTTTTCTAGCATCCTAGTCGCTGGGACATATCAAATCCACTCTAGCTTAACCTTAAGAGCCAAGAAAAATAGTTAAAGGGTATTGGGTAGATATTGTTTGTGGTAATAGTTATTATAAATAGCATTTAGGCAACTTGCAGATGTCACAGTTGATAGTACTGTACACTGTAGGATTAATACGTTCAAAAATCATACTCGGGGTTGTTTGAAGGTGTTTTGAACTTAATATTAAGCAATTAAATATTTGTAGTTCTTGCCATACACCAATGCATGAGAGTGCTACCGTTTGGAGCGGTCGCAAGTAGCTTTTCTTACATCCTAGTTGCTGCGACATATTAAATCCATTCTAGGTTAAACATCAAAGCCAGGAAAAATAGTTAGATGTTATTAGGTAGTTATTGTTAGTGGTAATCGTAACTATAAATAGCATTAACCATTTTGCAGATGTCACAGTTGATAGTACTGTGTACTGCAGGATTAATACGTTCAAAAAGGATTCTCGGGGTTGTTTGAAGCTATTTTGACTTAATAGTATGATATTAAATAATTTAGTTGTTGGCATACATCAATGCATGGAACTGCTACTGTTTGGAGCGTTCGCAACTAGCTTTTCTAGCTTCCTAGTCGTTGCAACATATTAAATCCATTCTACCTTAACCTTAAAAGCTAGGACAAATAATTAAATGTTATTGAGTAGTAATCATCATAATAAATAGCATTTAATAAGCTTGCAGAAGTCACAGTTGATAGTACTGTGCACTGCAGTATTAATACGTTCAAAAATCATTCTCGCGGTTGTTTAAAGCTCTTTGAGCTTAATAGTATGATATTAAATATTTGTAGTTGTTGGCATACACTAATACATGGAACAGCTGCCGTTTGGAGAGTTCGCAACTAGCTTTTCTAACATCCTAGTCGTTGGGACATATCAAATCCACTCTAGCTTAACCTTAAAAGCCAGGAAAAATTATTAAATGTTATTGGGTAGTTATTGTTAGTGGAAATCGTCGCTATAAATAGCATTTAGCCAATTTGCAGATGTCACAGTAGATAGTACTGTGCCCTGCATAATTAATTCGTTCAAAAATCATTCTCCGGTTTGTTTGAAGCTGTTTTGAGCCTATTACTAAGATATTAAATATTTGTAGTTGTTGGCATACACTAATACATGGAACAGCTGCCGTTTGGAGCGTTCGCAACTAGCTTTTCTAACATCCTAGTCGTTGGGACATATCAAATCCACTCTAGCTTAACCTTAAGAGCCAAGAAAAGTAGTTAAAGGTTATTGGGTAGATATTGTTAGTGGTAATCGTCACTATAAATAGCATTTAGCCAATTTGCAGATGTCACAGTTAATAGTACTGTGCCCTGCAGGATTAATACGTTAAAAAATCATTCTCCGATATGTTTGAAGCTGTTTTGAGCTTAATAGTAAGATATTAAATATGTGTAATGTTTGTCATACACCAATGCATGAGAGTGCTACCTTTTGGAGCGTTCGCAACTAGCTTTTCTAGCTTCCTAGTCTTGCAAAATATTAAATCCATTCGAGCTTATCCTTAAAAGCAAGGAAAAATAATTAAATGTTATTGGGTAGTTATCGTTAGTAGTAATCATCATAATAAATAGCATTTACTAAACTTGCAGAAGTCACAGTTGATAGTACTGTGCACTGCAGGATTAATACGTTCAAAAGTAATTCTCGCGGTTGTTTGAAGCGGTTTTGAACTTAATAGTAAGATATTAAATATTTGTAGTTGTTGGCATACACCAATGCATGGAACTGCTACTGTTTGGAGCGTTCGCAACTAGCTTTTCTAGCATCCTAGTCGCTGCGACATATTAAATCCATTCTAGCTTAACCTTAAAAGCCAGGAAAAATAATTAAATGTTATTGGGTAGTTATCGTTAGTAGTAATCATCATAATAAATAGCATTTACTAAACTTGCAAAAGTCACAGTTGATAGTACTGTGCCCTGCAGGATTAATACGTTCAAAAATCATTCTCCGGGTAGTTTGAAGCTGTTTTGAGCTTAATAGTAAGATATTAAATATTTGTAATTGTTGGTAAACACTAATGCATGTAACTGCTGCCGTTTGGAGTGTTCGCAACTAGCTTTTTTAGCATCCTAGTCGCTGAGACATATCAAATCCACTCTAGCGTAACCCTAAAAGCCAAGAAAAATAATTAAATGTTATTGGGTAGTTATCGTTAGAAGTAATCATCATAATAAATAGCATTTAGCCAATTTGCAGATGTCACAGTTGATAGTACTGTGCACTGCAGGACTAATACGTTCAAAAATCATTCTCGCGGTTGTTTGAAGCTGTTTTGGGATTAATAGTAAGATATTAAATATTTGTAATTGTTGGCAAACACTAATGCATGTAACTGCTGCCGTTTGAAGTGTTCGCAACTAGCTTCTCTAGCATCCTAGTCGCTGGGACATATCAAATCCATTCTAGCTTAACCATCAAAGCCAGGAAAAATAGTTTTAGGTAGTTATTGTTAGTGGTAATCGTAACTATAAATAGCATTTAGCCATTTTGCAGATGTCTCAGTTGATAGTACTGTGCACTGCAGGACTAAAACGTTCAAAAAGCATTCTAGCGGTTGTTTGAAGCTGTTTTGAGCTTAATAGTAAGATATTAAATATTTGTAGTTGCTGGCATACACCAATGCATGTAACTGCTGCCGTTTGGAGTGTTCGCAACTAGCTTTTCTAGCATCCTAGTCGCTGAGACATATCAAATCCACTCTAGCTTAACCTTAAAAGCCAGGAAAAATAATTAAATGTTATTGGGTAGTTATCGTTAGAAGTAATCATCATAATAAATAGCATTTAGCCAACTTGCAGATGTCACCGTTGATAGTACTGTGCACTGCAGGATTAATACGTTCAAAAATCATTCTCGCGATTGTTTGAAGCTGCTTGGGCTTAATAGTATGATATTAAATATTTGTAATTGTTGGAATACACTAATACATGGAACAGCTGCCGTTTGGAGCGTTCGCAACTTGCTTTTCTAGCATCCTAGTCGCTGGGACATGTCAAATCCACTCTAGCTTAACCTTAATAGCAAAGAAAAATAGTTAAAGGTTATTGGGTAGATATTGTTAGTGGTAAACGTCTTATAAATAACATTTAGTCAACTTGCAGATGTCACAGTTGATAGTACTGTGCCCTGCAGGATTAATACGTTCAAAAATAATTCGCCGGGTTGTTTGAAGCTGTTTTGAGCTTAATAGTAAGATATTAAATATTTGTAATGTTTGGCATACACCAATGCACGAGAGTGCTACCTTTTGGAGCGTTCGCAACTAGCTTTTCTAGAATCCTAGTCGCTGCGACATATTAAATCCATTCTAGCTTAACCTTAAAAGCAAAGAAAAATAATTAAATGTTATTGGGTAGTTATCGTTAGTAGTAATCATCATAATAAATAGCATTAACTAAACTTGCAGAAGTCACAGTTGATAGTACTGTGCACTGCAGGATTAATACGTTCAAAAATCATTCTCGCGGTTGTTTCAAGCGGTTTTGAACTTAATAGTAAGATATTAAATATTTGTAGTTGTTGGCATACACCAATGCATGGAATTGCTCCTGTTTGGAGCGTTCGCAACTAGCTTTTCTAGCATCCTAGTCGCTGCGACATATTAAATCCATTCTAGCTTAACCTTAAAAGCCAGGAATAATAATTAAATGTTATTGGTTAGTTATTGTTAGTGGTAATCGTCACTATAAATAGCATTTATCCAATTTGCAGATGTCACATTTGATAGTACTGTGCCCTGCAGGATTAATACGTTCAAAAATCATTCTCCGGGTAGTTTAAAGCTGTTTTGAGCTTAATAGTAAGATATTAAATATTTGTATTTGTTGGCAAACACTAATGCATGTAACTGCTGCCGTTTGGAGTATTCGCAACTAGTTTTTCTAGCATCCTAGTCGCTGGGACATATCAAATCCACTCTAGCTTAACCTTAAAAGCCAGGAAAAATAATTAAATGTTATTGGGTAGTTATCGTTAGAAGTAATCATCATAATAAATAGCATTTAGCCAATTGCAGATGTCACCGTTGATAGTACTGTGCACTGCAGGATTAATACGTTCAAAAATCATTCTCGCGATTGTTTGAAGCTGCTTGAGCTTAATAGTATGATATTAAATATTTGTAATTGTTGGCATACACTAATACATGGAACAGCTGCCGTTTGGAGGGTTCGCAACTAGCTTTTCTAGCATCCTAGTCGCTGGGACATGTCAAATCCACTCTAGCTTAACCTTAAGAGCCAAGAAAAATAGTTAAAGGTTATTGGGTAGATATTGTTAGTGGTAATCGTCATTATAAATAGCATATAGTCAACTTGCAGATGTCACAGTTGATAGTAGTGTGCACCGCAGGATTAATACGTCCAAAAGTCATTCTCGCGGTTGTTTGAAGCGGTTTTGAACGTAATAGTAAGATATTAAATATTTGTAGTTGTTGGCATACACCAATGCATGGAACTGCTACTGTTTGGAGCGTTCGCAACTAGCTTTTCTAGCATCCTAGTCGCTGCGACATATTAAATCCTTCTAGCTTAACCTTAAAAGCCAGGAATAATAATTAAATGTTATTGGTTAGTTATTGTTAGTGGTAATCGTCACTATAAATAGCATTTAGCCAATTTGCAGATGTCACAGTTGATAGTACTGTGCCCTGCAGGATTCATACGTTCAAAAATCATTCTCCGGCTAGTTTGAAGCGGTTTTGAGCTTAATAGTAAGATATTAAATATTTGTAATTGTTGGCAAACACTAATGCATGTAACTGCTGCCGATTGGAGAGTTAGCAACTAGCTTTTCTAGCATCCTAGTCGCTGGGACATATAAAATCCACTCTAGCTTAACCTTAAAAGCCAGGAAAAATAATTAAATGTTATTGGGTAGTTATCGTTAGAAGTAATCATCATAATAAATAGCATTTAGCCAATTTGCAGATGTCACCGTTGATAGTACTGTGCCCTGCAGGATTAATACGTTCAAAAATCATTCGCCGGGTTGTTTGAAGCTGTTTTGAGCTTAATAGTAAGATTTTAAATATTTGTAATGTTTGGCATACACCAATGCATGAGAGTGCTACCTTTTGGAGCGTTCGCAACTAGCTTTTCTAGAATCCTAGTCGCTGCGACATATTAAATACATTCTAGCTTAACCTTAAAACCAAGGAAAAATAATTAAATGCAGGATTTCTCCCGTCCTGCTTCATTTTCTAACCAGACATAAAAGTGTGCTTTATTGTTTGAGTAATTTGCACAGCATTATCTTCAGGTTCTTCTAAGTCATGTTCTGACTCGAGCTCTGACTGTGGCGTAGACGATGTACGTGGTTCAGGCGGTAATTTGTATTCTGGATCTCTATCAGAATCGTATCCATCATGGTATTCAGGATCACTATTTTCCTAAAAATAAAATTTTATATTACAGTAAAACATAACGTAAAAAGCAGTTATAAGCTTTTACCTGGGTACTGCTGGCTATTGCCATCGCTAGTATGCGTTTTCCCCTGGACCCATCCATAATGAACGAAATAATATGCTTTGATCAGATTTCAGCGTAAAAACTCACAAAACTATGTAGCACGTCACACCTCTTTGGCTCTTTGATGATTAATTATTATTATGCAGAAAAGACCCAACACACCTGGTTCTCTTTACAAGTACCTATTATGAATATTCTTCAGAAAAGAACCAACCCACTTGGATCTTTCCTGCAGGTTGCTATACCATCTGTTATTGAATGTTGCTTGGTTCAGTGGCTAATAGATGTCTCTAGGTTTGCAATGTGGGTTGGTTCTATTCTGCAGATGAATTTTATGTACTTAACGAAAACCATAGCCTACATATCTCTATTTTTTTGGTTTTGTGGGTTGGTTCCTTTCTGCAGAAAGGCGTCCAACTAGCTTTTCTAGCATCCTAGTCGCTGGGACATATCAAATCCACTCTAGCTTAACCTTAAAAGCCAGGAAAAATATTGAAATGTCATTGGGTAGTTATCGTTAGCAGTAATCATCATAATAAATAGCATTTAGCCAATTTGCAGATGTCACAGTTGGTAGTACTGTGCACTGCAGGACTAATACGTTCAAAAAGCATTCTCGGGGTTGTTTGAAGCTGTTTTCAACTTATTAGTATGATATTAAATAATTTTAGTTGTTGACATACACCAATGCATGGAAATGCTATTGTTTGGAGCGTTCGCAACTAGCTTTTCTAGCATCCTAGTCGTTGCAACCTATTAAATCCATTCTAGCTTAACCTTAAAAGCTAGGAAAAATAATTAAATGTTATTGAGTAGTTATCGTTAGTAGTAATTATCATAATAAATTGCATTTACTAAACTTGCAGAAGTCACAGTTGATAGTACTGTGCACTGCAGTATTAATACGTTCAAAAATTATTCTCGCGGTTGTTTGAAGCTGTTTGAGCTTAATAGTATGATATTAAATATTTGTAATTGTTGGCATACATTAATACATGGAACAGCTGCCGTTAGGAGCGTTCGCAACTAGCTTTTCTAGCATCCTAGTCGCTGGGACATATCAAATCCACTCTAGCTTAACCTTAAAAGCCAGGAAAAATATTGAAATGTCATTGGGTAGTTATCGTTAGTAGTAATCATCATAATAAATAGCATTTAGCCAATTTGCAGATGTCACAGTTGATAGTACTGTGCACTGCAGGACTAATACGTTCAAACGGCATTCTCGGGGTTGTTTGAAGCTGTTTGAGCTTAATAGTATGATATTAAATTTTTGTAATTGTTGGCATACATTAATACATGGAACAGCTGCCGTTAGGAGCGTTCGCAACTAGCTTTTCTAGCATCCTAGTCGCTGGGACATATTAAATCCATTCTAGCTTAACCTTAAAAGCCAGGAAAAATAATTAAATGTTATTGGGTAGTTATTGTTAGTGGAAATCGTCGCTATAAATAGCATTTAGCCAATTTGCAGATGTCACAGTTGATAGTACTGTGCCCTGCAGGATTAATTCGTTCAAAAATCATTCTCCGGTTTGTTTGAAGCTGTTTTGAGCCTAATAGTGAGATATTAAATAATTGTAATTGTTGGCAAACACTAATGCTTGAAACAGCTGCCGTTTGGAGCGTTCGAAACTAGCTTTTCTAGCATCTTAGTCGCTGGGACATATCAAATCCACTCTAGCTTAACCTTAAGAGCCAAGAAAAATAGTTAAAGGTTATTGGGTAGATATTGTTAACGGTAATCGTCACTATAAATAGCATTTCGCCAATTTGCAGATGTTACAGTTAATAGTACTGTGCCCTGCAGGATTAATACGTTCAAAAATCATTCTCCGATATGTTTGAAGCTGTTTTGAGCTTAATTGTAAGATATTAAATATTTGTAATGGTTGGCATGCACCAATGCATGAGAGTGCTACCGTTTGGAGTGTTCGCAACTAGCTTTTCTAGCATCCTAGTTGTTGCGACATGTTAAATCCATTCTAGCTTAACCTTAAAAGCCAGAAAAAATAATTAAATGTTATTGGGTAGTTATTGTTAGTGGTAATCGTCACTATAAATAGCATTTAGCCAATTTGCAGATGTTACAGTTAATAGTACTGTGCACTGCAGGATTAATATGTTCAAAAATTATTCTCCGGTTTGTTTGAAGCTGTTTTGAGCCTAATAGTAAGATATTAAATATTTGTAATTGTTGGCAAACTCTAATGCTTGAAACAGCTGCCGTTTGGAGCGTTCGCAACTAGCTTTTCTAGCATCCTAGTCGCTGGGACATATCAAATCCACTCTAGCTTAACCTTAAGAGCCAAGAAAAATAGTTAAAGGTTATTGGGTAGATATTGTCAGTGGTAATCGTCACTATAAATAGCATTTAGCCAATTTGCAGATGTCACAGTTGATAGTACTGTGCACTGCAGGATTAATACGTTCAAAAATCATTCTCCGATATGTTTGAAGCTGTTTTGAGCTTAATTGTAAGATATTAAATATTTGTAATGGTTGGCATGCACCAATGCATGAGAGTGCTACCGTTTGGAGTGTTCGCAACTAGCTTTTCTAGCATCCTAGTTGTTGCGACATGTTAAATCCATTCTAGCTTAACCTTAAAATCCAGAAAAAATAATTAAATGTTATTGGGTAGTTATTGTTAGTGGTAATCGTCACTATAAATAGCATTTAGCCAATTTGCAGATGTTACAGTTAATAGTACTGTGCACTGCAGGATTAATATGTTCAAAAATTATTCTCCGGTTTGTTTGAAGCTGTTTTGAGCCTAATAGTAAGATATTAAATATTTGTATTTGTTGTCAAACTCTAATGCTTGAAACAGCTGCCGTTTGGAGCGTTCGCAACTAGCTTTTCTAGCATCCTAGTTGTTGCGACATGTTAAATCCATTCTAGCTTAACCTTAAAAGCCAGAAAAAATAATTAAATGTTATTGGGTAGTTATTGTTAGTGGTAATCGTCACTATAAATAGCATTTAGCCAATTTGCAGATGTTACAGTTAATAGTACTGTGCACTGCAGGATTAATATGTTCAAAAATTATTCTCCGGTTTGTTTGAAGCTGTTTTGAGCCTAATAGTAAGATATTAAATATTTGTAATTGTTGGCAAACTCTAATGCTTGAAACAGCTGCCGTTTGGAGCGTTCGCAACTAGCTTTTCTAGCATCCTAGTCGCTGGGACATATCAAATCCACTCTAGCTTAACCTTAAGAGCCAAGAAAAATAGTTAAAGGTTATTGGGTAGATATTGTCAGTGGTAATCGTCACTATAAATAGCATTTAGCCAATTTGCAGATGTCACAGTTGATAGTACTGTGCACTGCAGGACTAATACGTTCAAAAATCATTCTCCGATATGTTTGAAGCTGTTTTGAGCTTAATTGTAAGATATTAAATATTTGTAATGGTTGGCATATACCAATGCATGAGAGTGCAACCGTTTGGAGTGTTCGCAACTAGCTTTTCTAGCATCCAAGTCGCTGCGACATGTTAAATCTCTTCTAGCTTAACCTTAAATGCCAGGAAAATTAATTAAATGTTATTGGGTAGTTATTGTTAGTGGTAATCGTAACTATAAATAGCATTAGCCAATTTGCAGATGTCACAGTTAATAGTACTGTGCCCTGCAGGATTAATACGTTCAAAAATCATTCTCCGATATGTTTGAAGCTGTTTTGAGCTTAATTCTAAGATATTAAATATTTGTAATGGTTGGCATACACCAATGCATGAGAGTGCTACCGTTTGGAGTGTTCGCAACTAGCTTTTCTAGCATCCTAGTCGCTGCGACATGTTAAATCCATTCTAGCTTAACCTTAAAAGCCAGGAAAAATAATTAAATGTTATTGGGTAGTTATTGTTAGTGGTAATCGTCACTATAAATAGCATTAGCCAATTTGCAGATGTCACAGTTAATAGCACTGTGCCCTGCAGGATTAATACGTTCAAAAATCATTCTCCTATATGTTTGAAGCTGTTTTGAGCTTAATTCTAAGATATTAAATATTTGTAATGGTTGGCATACACCAATGCATGAGAGTGCTACCGTTTGGAGTGTTCGCAACTAGCTTTTCTAGCATCCTAGTCGCTGCGACATGTTAAATCCATTCTAGCTTAACCTTAAAAGCCAGGAAAAATAATTAAATGTTATTGGGTAGTTATTGTTAGTGGTAATCGTCACTATAAATAGCATTTAGCTAATTTGCAGATGTTACAGTTAATAGTACTGTGCACTGCAGGATTAATACGTTCAAAAATCATTCTTCTGGTTGTTTGAAGCTGTTTTGAGCTTAATAGTAAGATATTAAATATTTGTAATTGTTGGCATACACCAATGCGTAAAAGTGCTACCGTTTGGAGCGTTCGCAACTAGCTTTTCTAACATCCTAACCGCTGCGACATATTAAATCCATTCCAGCTTAACCTTAAAAGCAAGGAAAAATAATTAAATGTTATTGGGTAGTTATTTTTAGTGGTAATCGTCACTATAAATAGCATTAGCCAATTTGCAGATGTCACAGTTAATAGTACTGTGCCCTGCAGGATTAATACGTTCAAAAATCATTCTCCGATATGTTTGAAGCTGTTTTGAGCTTAATTCTAAGATATTAAATATTTGTAATGGTTGGCATACACCAATGCATTAGAGTGCTACCGTTTGGAATATTCGCAACTAGCTTTTCTAGCATCCTAGTCGCTGCGACATACTAAATCCATTCTAGCTTAACCATCAAAGCCAGGAAAAATAGTTAAATGTTATTAGGTAGTTATTGTTAGTGGTAATCGTAACTATAAATAGCATTTAGCCATTTTGCAGATGTCACAGTTGATAGTACTGTGCACTGCAGGACTAATAGGTTCAAAAAGCATTCTCGGGGTTGTTTGAAGCTGTTTTAAACTTAATAGTATGATATTAAATAATTGTAGTTGTTCGCATACACCAATGCATGGAACTGCTACTGTTTGGAGCGTCCGCAACTAGCTTTTCTAGCATCCTAGTCGTTGCAACATATTAAATCCAATCTAGCTTAACGTTAAAAGCCAGGAAAAAAAATTTAATGTTATTGGGTAGTTATCGTTAGTAGTAATCATTATAATAAATATCATTTACTAAACTTGCAGAAGTCACAGTTGATAGTACTGTGCACTGCAGTATTAATACGTTCAAAAATTATTCTCGCGGTTGTTTGAAGCTGTTTGAGCTTAATAGTATGATATTAAATATTTATAATTGTTGGCTTACACTAATACATGGAACAGCTGCCGTTTGGAGTGTTCACAACTAGCTTTTCTAGCATCCTAGTCGCTGCGACATACTAAATCCATTCTAGCTTAACCATCAAAGCCAGGAAAAATAGTTAAATGTTATTAGGTAGTTATTGTTAGTGGCAATCGTAACTATAAATAGCATTTAGCCATTTTGCAGATGTCACAGTTGATAGTACTGTGCACTGCAGGACTAATAGGTTCAAAAAGCATTCTCGGGGTTGTTTGAAGCTGTTTTGAACTTAATAGTATGACATTAAATAATTGTAGTTGTTAGCATACACCAATGCATGGAACTGCTACTGTTTGGAGCGTTCGCAACTAGCTTTTCTAGCATCCTAGTCGTTGCAACATATTAAATCCAATCTAGCTTAACCTTAAAAGCCAGGAAAAATAATTTAATGTTATTGGGTAGTTATCGTTAGTAGTAATCATTATAATAAATATCATTTACTAAGCTTGCAGATGTCACAGTTGATAGTACTGTGCCCTGCAGGATTAATTCGTTCAAAAATCATTCTCCGGTTTGTTTGAAGCTGTTTTGAGCTTGAGATATTAAATATTTGTAATTGTTGGCAAAAACTAATGCTTGAAACAGCTGCCATTTGGAGCGTTTGCAACTAGCTTTTCTAGCATCCTAGTCGCTGGGACATATCAAATCCACTCTAGCTTAAATTTAAGAGCGAAGAAAAATAGTTAAAGGTTATTGTGTAGATATTGTTAGCGGTAATCGTCACTATAAATAGCATTTAGCCAATTTGCAGATGTCACAGTTAATAGTACTGTGCCCTGCAGGATTAATACGTTCAAAAATTATTCTCCGATATGTTTGAAGCTGTTTTGAGCTTAATTGTAAGATATTAAATATTTGTAATGGTTGGCATGCACCAATGCATGTGAGTGCTACCGTTTGGAGTGTTCGCAACTAGCTTTTCTAGCATCCTAGTTGTTGCGACAAATTAAATCCATTCTAGCTTAACCTTAAAAGCCAGAAAAAATAATTAAATGTTATTGGGTAGTTATTGTTAGTGGTAATCGTCACTATAAATAGCATTTAGCCAATTTGCAGATGTTACAGTTAATAGTACTGTGCACTGCAGGATTAGTATGTTCAAAAATTATTCTCCGGTTTGTTTGAAGCTGTTTTGAGCCTAATAGTAAGATTTAAATATTTGTAATTGTTGGAAAACACTAATGCTTGAAACAGCTGCCGTTTGGAGCGTTCGCAACTAGCTTTTCTAGCATCCTAGTCGCTGGGACATATCAAATCCACTCTAGCTTAACCTTAAGAGCCAAGAAAAATAGTTAAAGGTTATTGGGTAGATATCGTCAGTGGTAATCGTCACTATAAATAGCATTTAGTCAACTTGCAGATGTAACAGTTGATAGTACTGTGCCCTGCAGGATTAATACGTTCAAAAATCATTCTCCGATATGTTTGAAGCTGTTTTGAGCCTAATCGTAAGATATTAAATATTTGTAATTGTTGGCAAACACTAATGCTTGAAACAGCTGCCGTTTGGAGCGTTTGCAACTAGCTTTTCTAGCATCCTAGTCGCTGGGACATATCAAATCCACTCTAGCTTAACCTTAAAAGCCAGGAAAAATATTGAAATGTCATTGGGTAGTTATCGTTAGCAGTAATCATCATAATAAATAGCATTTAGCCAATTTGCAGATGTCACAGTTGATAGTACTGTGCACTGCAGGACTAATACGTTCAAAAAACATTCTCGGGGTTGTTTGAAGCTGTTTTCAACTTATTAGTATGATATTAAATAATTTTAGTTGTTGACATACACCAATGCATGGAAATGCTATTGTTTGGAGCGTTCGCAACTAGCTTTTCTAGCATCCTAGTCGTTGCAACCTATTAAATCCATTCTAGCTTAACCTTAAAAGCTAGGAAAAATAATTAAATGTTATTGAGTAGTTATCGTTAGTAGTAATTATCATAATAAATTGCATTTACTAAACTTGCAGAAGTCACAGTTGATAGTACTGTGCACTTCAGTATTAATACGTTCAAAAATTATTCTCGCGGTTGTTTGAAGCTGTTTGAGCTTAATAGTATGATATTAAATATTTGTAATTGTTGGCATACATTAATACATGGAACAGCTGCCGTTAGGAGCGTTCGCAACTAGCTTTTCTAGCATCCTAGTCGCTGGGACATATCAAATCCACTCTAGCTTAACCTTAAAAGCCAGGAAAAATATTGAAATGTCATTGGGTAGTTATCGTTAGTAGTAATCATCATAATAAATAGCATTTAGCCAATTTGCAGATGTCACAGTTGATAGTACTGTGCACTGCAGGACTAATACGTTCAAAAAGCATTCTCGGGGTTGTTTGAAGCTGTTTGAGCTTAATAGTATGATATTAAATTTTTGTAATTGTTGGCATACATTAATACATGGAACAGCTGCCGTTAGGAGCGTTCGCAACTAGCTTTTCTAGCATCCTAGTCGCTGGGACATATTAAATCCATTCTAGCTTAACCTTAAAAGCCAGGAAAAATAATTAAATGTTATTGGGTAGTTATTGTTAGTGGAAATCGTCGCTATAAATAGCATTTAGCCAATTTGCAGATGTCACAGTTGATAGTACTGTGCCCTGCAGGATTAATTCGTTCAAAAATCATTCTCCGGTTTGTTTGAAGCTGTTTTGAGCCTAATAGTGAGATATTAAATAATTGTAATTGTTGGCAAACACTAATGCTTGAAACAGCTGCCGTTTGGAGCGTTCGAAACTAGCTTTTCTAGCATCTTAGTCGCTGGGACATATCAAATCCACTCTAGCTTAACCTTAAGAGCCAAGAAAAATAGTTAAAGGTTATTGGGTAGATATTGTTAACGGTAATCGTCACTATAAATAGCATTTCGCCAATTTGCAGATGTTACAGTTAATAGTACTGTGCCCTGCAGGATTAATACGTTCAAAAATCATTCTCCGATATGTTTGAAGCTGTTTTGAGCTTAATTGTAAGATATTAAATATTTGTAATGGTTGGCATGCACCAATGCATGAGAGTGCTACCGTTTGGAGTGTTCGCAACTAGCTTTTCTAGCATCCTAGTTGTTGCGACATGTTAAATCCATTCTAGCTTAACCTTAAAAGCCAGAAAAAATAATTAAATGTTATTGGGTAGTTATTGTTAGTGGTAATCGTCACTATAAATAGCATTTAGCCAATTTGCAGATGTTACAGTTAATAGTACTGTGCACTGCAGGATTAATATGTTCAAAAATTATTCTCCGGTTTGTTTGAAGCTGTTTTGAGCCTAACAGTAAGATATTAAATATTTGTAATTGTTGGCAAACTCTAATGCTTGAAACAGCTGCCGTTTGGAGCGTTCGCAACTAGCTTTTCTAGCATCCTAGTCGCTGGGACATATCAAATCCACTCTAGCTTAACCTTAAGAGCCAAGAAAAATAGTTAAAGGTTATTGGGTAGATATTGTCAGTGGTAATCGTCACTATAAATAGCATTTAGCCAATTTGCAGATGTCACAGTTGATAGTACTGTGCACTGCAGGATTAATACGTTCAAAAATCATTCTCCGATATGTTTGAAGCTGTTTTGAGCTTAATTGTAAGATATTAAATATTTGTAATGGTTGGCATATACCAATGCATGAGAGTGCAACCGTTTGGAGTGTTCGCAACTAGCTTTTCTAGCATCCAAGTCGCTGCGACATGTTAAATCTCTTCTAGCTTAACCTTAAATGCCAGGAAAATTAATTAAATGTTATTGGGTAGTTATTGTTAGTGGTAATCGTAACTATAAATAGCATTAGCCAATTTGCAGATGTCACAGTTAATAGTACTGTGCCCTGCAGGATTAATACGTTCAAAAATCATTCTCCGATATGTTTGAAGCTGTTTTGAGCTTAATTCTAAGATATTAAATATTTGTAATGGTTGGCATACACCAATGCATGAGAGTGCTACCGTTTGGAGTGTTCGCAACTAGCTTTTCTAGCATCCTAGTCGCTGCGACATGTTAAATCCATTCTAGCTTAACCTTAAAAGCCAGGAAAAATAATTAAATGTTATTGGGTAGTTATTGTTAGTGGTAATCGTCACTATAAATAGCATTAGCCAATTTGCAGATGTCACAGTTAATAGCACTGTGCCCTGCAGGATTAATACGTTCAAAAATCATTCTCCTATATGTTTGAAGCTGTTTTGAGCTTAATTCTAAGATATTAAATATTTGTAATGGTTGGCATACACCAATGCATGAGAGTGCTACCGTTTGGAGTGTTCGCAACTAGCTTTTCTAGCATCCTAGTCGCTGCGACATGTTAAATCCATTCTAGCTTAACCTTAAAAGCCAGGAAAAATAATTAAATGTTATTGGGTAGTTATTGTTAGTGGTAATCGTCACTATAAATAGCATTTAGCTAATTTGCAGATGTTACAGTTAATAGTACTGTGCACTGCAGGTTTAATACGTTCAAAAATCATTCTTCTGGTTGTTTGAAGCTGTTTTGAGCTTAATAGTAAGATATTAAATATTTGTAATTGTTGGCATACACCAATGCGTAAAAGTGCTACCGTTTGGAGCGTTCGCAACTAGCTTTTCTAACATCCTAACCGCTGCGACATATTAAATCCATTCCAGCTTAACCTTAAAAGCAAGGAAAAATAATTAAATGTTATTGGGTAGTTATTTTTAGTGGTAATCGTCACTATAAATAGCATTAGCCAATTTGCAGATGTCACAGTTAATAGTACTGTGCCCTGCAGGATTAATACGTTCAAAAATCATTCTCCGATATGTTTGAAGCTGTTTTGAGCTTAATTCTAAGATATTAAATACTTGTAATGGTTGGCATACACCAATGCATGAGAGTGCTACCGTTTGGAATATTCGCAACTAGCTTTTCTAGCATCCTAGTCGCTGCGACATACTAAATCCATTCTAGCTTAACCATCAAAGCCAGGAAAAATAGTTAAATGTTATTAGGTAGTTATTGTTAGTGGTAATCGTAACTATAAATAGCATTTAGCCATTTTGCAGATGTCACAGTTGATAGTACTGTGCACTGCAGGACTAATAGGTTCAAAAAGCATTCTCGGGGTTGTTTGAAGCTGTTTTAAACTTAATAGTATGATATTAAATAATTGTAGTTGTTCGCATACACCAATGCATGGAACTGCTACTGTTTGGAGCGTCCGCAACTAGCTTTTCTAGCATCCTAGTCGTTGCAACATATTAAATCCAATCTAGCTTAACGTTAAAAGCCAGGAAAAAAAATTTAATGTTATTGGGTAGTTATAGTTAGTAGTAATCATTATAATAAATATCATTTACTAAACTTGCAGAAGTCACAGTTGATAGTACTGTGCACTGCAGTATTAATACGTTCAAAAATTATTCTCGCGGTTGTTTGAAGCTGTTTGAGCTTAATAGTATGATATTAAATATTTATAATTGTTGGCTTACACTAATACATGGAACAGCTGCCGTTTGGAGTGTTCACAACTAGCTTTTCTAGCATCCTAGTCGCTGCGACATACTAAATCCATTCTAGCTTAACCATCAAAGCCAGGAAAAATAGTTAAATGTTATTAGGTAGTTATTGTTAGTGGCAATCGTAACTATAAATAGCATTTAGCCATTTTGCAGATGTCACAGTTGATAGTACTGTGCACTGCAGGACTAATAGGTTCAAAAAGCATTCTCGGGGTTGTTTGAAGCTGTTTTGAACTTAATAGTATGACATTAAATAATTGTAGTTGTTAGCATACACCAATGCATGGAACTGCTACTGTTTGGAGCGTTCGCAACTAGCTTTTCTAGCATCCTAGTCGTTGCAACATATTAAATCCAATCTAGCTTAACCTTAAAAGTCAGGAAAAATAATTTAATGTTATTGGGTAGTTATCGTTAGTAGTAATCATTATAATAAATATCATTTACTAAGCTTGCAGATGTCACAGTTGATAGTACTGTGCCCTGCAGGATTAATTCGTTCAAAAATCATTCTCCGGTTTGTTTGAAGCTGTTTTGAGCTTGAGATATTAAATATATGTAATTGTTGGCAAAAACTAATGCTTGAAACAGCTGCCGTTTGGAGCGTTTGCAACTAGCTTTTCTAGCATCCTAGTCGCTGGGACATATCAAATCCACTCTAGCTTAAATTTAAGAGCGAAGAAAAATAGTTAAAGGTTATTGTGTAGATATTGTTAGCGGTAATCGTCACTATAAATAGCATTTAGCCAATTTGCAGATGTCACAGTTAATAGTACTGTGCCCTGCAGGATTAATACGTTCAAAAATTATTCTCCGATATGTTTGAAGCTGTTTTGAGCTTAATTGTAAGATATTAAATATTTGTAATGTTTGGCATGCACCAATGCATGTGAGTGCTACCGTTTGGAGTGTTCGCAACTAGCTTTTCTAGCATCCTAGTTGTTGCGACAAATTAAATCCATTCTAGCTTAACCTTAAAAGCCAGAAAAAATAATTAAATGTTATTGGGTAGTTATTGTTAGTGGTAATCGTCACTATAAATAGCATTTAGCCAATTTGCAGATGTTACAGTTAATAGTACTGTGCACTGCAGGATTAGTATGTTCAAAAATTATTCTCCGGTTTGTTTGAAGCTGTTTTGAGCCTAATAGTAAGATTTAAATATTTGTAATTGTTGGAAAACACTAATGCTTGAAACAGCTGCCGTTTGGAGCGTTCGCAACTAGCTTTTCTAGCATCCTAGTCGCTGGGACATATCAAATCCACTCTAGCTTAACCTTAAGAGCCAAGAAAAATAGTTAAAGGTTATTGGGTAGATATCGTCAGTGGTAATCGTCACTATAAATAGCATTTAGTCAACTTGCAGATGTAACAGTTGATAGTACTGTGCCCTGCAGGATTAATACGTTCAAAAATCATTCTCCGATATGTTTGAAGCTGTTTTGAGCCTAATCGTAAGATATTAAATATTTGTAATTGTTGGCAAACACTAATGCTTGAAACAGCTGCCGTTTGGAGCGTTTGCAACTAGCTTTTCTAGCATCCTAGTCGCTGGGACATATCAAATCCACTCTAGCTTAAATTTAAGAGCGAAGAAAAATAGTTAAAGGTTATTGGGTAGATATTGTCAGTGGTAATCGTCACTATAAATAGCATTTAGCCAATTTGCAGATGTCACAGTTTATAGTACTGTGCCCTGCAGGATTAATACGTTCAAAAATCATTCTCCGATATGTTTGAAGCTGTTTTGAGCCTAATAGTAAGATATTAAATATTCGTAATTGTTGGCAAACACTAATGCCTGTAATTGCTGCCGTTTAGAGTGTTCGCAAGTAGCTTTTCTAGCATCCTAGTCGCTGGGACATATCAAATCCACTCTAGCTTAACCTTAAAAGCCAGGAAAAATAATTAAATGTTATTGGGTAGTTATCGTTAGAAGTAATCATCATAATAAATAGCATTTAGCCAATTTGCAGATGTCACAGTTGATAGTACTGTGCACTGCAGGACTAATACGTTCAAAAATCATTCTCCGATATGTTTGAAGCTGTTTTGAGCTTAATTGTAAGATATTAAATATTTGTAATGGTTGGCATATACCAATGCATGAGAGTGCTACCGTTTGGAGTGTTCGCAACTAGCTTTTCTAGCATCCTAGTCGCTGCGACATGTTAAATCTCTTCTAGCTTAACCTTAAAAGCCAGGAAAAATAATTAAATGTTGTTGGGTAGTTATTGTTAGTGGTAATCGTCACTATAAATAGCTTTTAGCCAATTTGCAGATGTCACAGTTAATAGTACTGTGCCCTGCAGGATTAATACGTTCAAAAATCATTCTCCGATATGTTTGAAGCTGTTTTGAGCTTAATAGTAAGATATTAAATATGTGTAATGTTTGTCATACACCAATGCATGAGAGTGCTACCGTTTGGAGTGTTCGCAACTAGCTTTTCTAGCATCCTAGTCGCTGCGACATGTTAAATCTCTTCTAGCTTAACCTTAAAAGCCAGGAAAAATAATTAAATGTTGTTGGGTAGTTATTGTTAGTGGTAATCGTCACTATAAATAGCATTTAGCCAATTTGCAGATGTCACAGTTAATAGTACTGTGCCCTGCAGGATTAATACGTCCAAAAGTCATTCTCGCGGTTGTTTGAAGCGGTTTTGAACGTAATAGTAAGATATTAAATATTTGTAGTTGTTGGCATACACCAATGCATGGAACTGCTACTGTTTGGAGCGTTCGCAACTAGCTTTTCTAGCATCCTAGTCGCTGGGACATATAAAATCCACTCTAGCTTAACCTTAAAAGCCAGGAAAAATAATTAAATGTTATTGGGTAGTTATCGTTAGAAGTAATCATCATAATAAATAGCATTTAGCCAATTTGCAGATGTCACCGTTGATAGTACTGTGCCCTGCAGGATTAATACGTTCAAAAATCATTCGCCGGGTTGTTTGAAGCTGTTTTGAGCTTAATAGTAAGATTTTAAATATTTGTAATGTTTGGCATACACCAATGCATGAGAGTGCTACCTTTTGGAGCGTTCGCAACTAGCTTTTCTAGAATCCTAGTCGCTGCGACATATTAAATACATTCTAGCTTAACCTTAAAACCAAGGAAAAATAATTAAATGCAGGATTTCTCCCGTCCTGCTTCATTTTCTAACCAGACATAAAAGTGTGCTTTATTGTTTGAGTAATTTGCACAGCATTATCTTCAGGTTCTTCTAAGTCATGTTCTGACTCGAGCTCTGACTGTGGCGTAGACGATGTACGTGGTTCAGGCGGTAATTTGTATTCTGGATCTCTATCAGAATCGTATCCATCATGGTATTCAGGATCACTATTTTCCTAAAAATAAAATTTTATATTACAGTAAAACATAACGTAAAAAGCAGTTATAAGCTTTTACCTGGGTACTGCTGGCTATTGCCATCGCTAGTATGCGTTTTCCCCTGGACCCATCCATAATGAACGAAATAATATGCTTTGATCAGATTTCAGCGTAAAAACTCACAAAACTATGTAGCACGTCACACCTCTTTGGCTCTTTGATGATTAATTATTATTATGCAGAAAAGACCCAACACACCTGGTTCTCTTTACAAGTACCTATTATGAATATTCTTCAGAAAAGAACCAACCCACTTGGATCTTTCCTGCAGGTTGCTATACCATCTGTTATTGTATGTTGCTTGGTTCAGTGGCTAATAGATGTCTCTAGGTTTGCAATGTGGGTTGGTTCTATTCTGCAGATGAATTTTATGTACTTAACGAAAACCATAGCCTACATATCTCTATTTTTTTGGTTTTGTGGGTTGGTTCCTTTCTGCAGAAAGGCGTCCAACTAGCTTTTCTAGCATCCTAGTCGCTGGGACATATCAAATCCACTCTAGCTTAACCTTAAAAGCCAGGAAAAATATTGAAATGTCATTGGGTAGTTATCGTTAGCAGTAATCATCATAATAAATAGCATTTAGCCAATTTGCAGATGTCACAGTTGATAGTACTGTGCACTGCAGGACTAATACGTTCAAAAAGCATTCTCGGGGTTGTTTGAAGCTGTTTTCAACTTATTAGTATGATATTAAATAATTTTAGTTGTTGACATACACCAATGCATGGAACTGCTATTGTTTGGAGCGTTCGCAACTAGCTTTTCTAGCATCCTAGTCGTTGCAACCTATTAAATCCATTCTAGCTTAACCTTAAAAGCTAGGAAAAATAATTAAATGTTATTGAGTAGTTATCGTTAGTAGTAATTATCATAATAAATTGCATTTACTAAACTTGCAGAAGTCACAGTTGATAGTACTGTGCACTGCAGTATTAATACGTTCAAAAATTATTCTCGCGGTTGTTTGAAGCTGTTTGAGCTTAATAGTATGATATTAAATATTTGTAATTGTTGGCATACATTAATACATGGAACAGCTGCCGTTAGGAGCGTTCGCAACTAGCTTTTCTAGCATCCTAGTCGCTGGGACATATCAAATCCACTCTAGCTTAACCTTAAAAGCCAGGAAAAATATTGAAATGTCATTGGGTAGTTATCGTTAGTAGTAATCATCATAATAAATAGCATTTAGCCAATTTGCAGATGTCACAGTTGATAGTACTGTGCACTGCAGGACTAATACGTTCAAAAAGCATTCTCGGGGTTGTTTGAAGCTGTTTGAGCTTAATAGTATGATATTAAATTTTTGTAATTGTTGGCATACATTAATACATGGAACAGCTGCCGTTAGGAGCGTTCGCAACTAGCTTTTCTAGCATCCTAGTCGCTGGGACATATTAAATCCATTCTAGCTTAACCTTAAAAGCCAGGAAAAATAATTAAATGTTATTGGGTAGTTATTGTTAGTGGAAATCGTCGCTATAAATAGCATTTAGCCAATTTGCAGATGTCACAGTTGATAGTACTGTGCCCTGCAGGATTAATTCGTTCAAAAATCATTCTCCGGTTTGTTTGAAGCTGTTTTGAGCCTAATAGTGAGATATTAAATAATTGTAATTGTTGGCAAACACTAATGCTTGAAACAGCTGCCGTTTGGAGCGTTCGAAACTAGCTTTTCTAGCATCTTAGTCGCTGGGACATATCAAATCCACTCTAGCTTAACCTTAAGAGCCAAGAAAAATAGTTAAAGGTTATTGGGTAGATATTGTTAACGGTAATCGTCACTATAAATAGCATTTAGCCAATTTGCAGATGTTACAGTTAATAGTACTGTGCCCTGCAGGATTAATACGTTCAAAAATCATTCTCCGATATGTTTGAAGCTGTTTTGAGCTTAATTGTAAGATATTAAATATTTGTAATGGTTGGCATGCACCAATGCATGAGAGTGCTACCGTTTGGAGTGTTCGCAACTAGCTTTTCTAGCATCCTAGTTGTTGCGACATGTTAAATCCATTCTAGCTTAACCTTAAAAGCCAGAAAAAATAATTAAATGTTATTGGGTAGTTATTGTTAGTGGTAATCGTCACTATAAATAGCATTTAGCCAATTTGCAGATGTTACAGTTAATAGTACTGTGCACTGCAGGATTAATATGTTCAAAAATTATTCTCCGGTTTGTTTGAAGCTGTTTTGAGCCTAATAGTAAGATATTAAATATTTGTAATTGTTGGCAAACTCTAATGCTTGAAACAGCTGCCGTTTGGAGCGTTCGCAACTAGCTTTTCTAGCATCCTAGTCGCTGGGACATATCAAATCCACTCTAGCTTAACCTTAAGAGCCAAGAAAAGTAGTTAAAGGTTGTTGGGTAGATATTGTCAGTGGTAATCGTCACTATAAATAGCATTTAGTCAACTTGCAGATGTCACAGTTGATAGTACTGTGCCCTGCAGGATTAATACGTTCAAAAATCATTCTCCGATATGTTTGAAGCTGTTTTGAGCCTAATAGTAAGATATTAAATATTTGCAATTGTTGGCAAATCCTAATGCCAGTAACTGCTGCCGTATGGAGTGTTCGCAACTAGCTATTCTAGCATCCTAGTCGCTGGGACATATCAAATCCACTCTAGCTTAACCTTAAGAGCCAAGAAAAATAGTTAAAGGTTATTGGGTAGATATTGTCAGTGGTAATCGTCACAGTTGATAGTACTGTGCACTGCAGGACTAATACGTTCAAAAATCATTCTCCGATATGTTTGAAGCTGTTTTGAGCTTAATTGTAAGATATTAAATATTTGTAATGGTTGGCATATACCAATGCATGAGAGTGCAACCGTTTGGAGTGTTCGCAACTAGCTTTTCTAGCATCCAAGTCGCTGCGACATGTTAAATCTCTTCTAGCTTAAACTTAAATGCCAGGAAAATTAATTAAATGTTATTGGGTAGTTATTGTTAGTGGTAATCGTCACTATAAATAGCATTAGCCAATTTGCAGATGTCACAGTTAATAGTACTGTGCCCTGCAGGATTAATACGTTCAAAAATCATTCTCCGATATGTTTGAAGCTGTTTTGAGCTTAATTCTAAGATATTAAATATTTGTAATGGTTGGCATACACCAATGCATGAGAGTGCTACCGTTTGGAGTGTTTGCAACTAGCTTTTCTAGCATCCTAGTCGCTGCGACATGTTAAATCCATTCTAGCTTAACCTTAAAAGCCAGGAAAAATAATTAAATGTTATTGGGTAGTTATTGTTAGTGGTAATCGTCACTATAAATAGCATTAGCCAATTTGCAGATGTCACAGTTAATAGTACTGTGCCCTGCAGGATTAATACGTTCAAAAACCATTCTCCTATATGTTTGAAGCTGTTTTGAGCTTAATTCTAAGATATTAAATATTTGTAATGGTTGGCATACACCAATGCATGAGAGTGCTACCGTTTGGAGTGTTCGCAACTAGCTTTTCTAGCACCCTAGTCGCTGCGACATGTTAAATCCATTCTAGCTTAACCTTAAAAGCCAGGAAAAATAATTAAATGTTATTGGGTAGTTATTGTTAGTGGTAATCGTCACTATAAATAGCATTTAGCTAATTTGCAGATGTTACAGTTAATAGTACTGTGCACTGCAGGATTAATACGTTCAAAAATCATTCTTCTGGTTGTTTGAAGCTGTTTTGAGCTTAATAGTAAGATATTAAATATTTGTAATTGTTGGCATACACCAATGCGTAAAAGTGCTACCGTTTGGAGCGTTCGCAACTAGCTTTTCTAACATCCTAACCGCTGCGACATATTAAATCCATTCCAGCTTAACCTTAAAAGCAAGGAAAAATAATTAAATGTTATTGGGTAGTTATTTTTAGTGGTAATCGTCACTATAAATAGCATTAGCCAATTTGCAGATGTCACAGTTAATAGTACTGTGCCCTGCAGGATTAATACGTTCAAAAATCATTCTCCGATATGTTTGAAGCTGTTTTGAGCTTAATTCTAAGATATTAAATATTTGTAATGGTTGGCATACACCAATGCATGAGAGTGCTACCGTTTGGAATATTCGCAACTAGCTTTTCTAGCATCCTAGTCGCTGCGACATACTAAATCCATTCTAGCTTAACCATCAAAGCCAGGAAAAATAGTTAAATGTTATTAGGTAGTTATTGTTAGTGGTAATCGTAACTATAAATAGCATTTAGCCATTTTGCAGATGTCACAGTTGATAGTACTGTGCACTGCAGGACTAATAGGTACAAAAAGCATTCTCGGGGTTGTTTGAAGCTGTTTTAAACTTAATAGTATGATATTAAATAATTGTAGTTGTTCGCATACACCAATGCATGGAACTGCTACTGTTTGGAGCGTCCGCAACTAGCTTTTCTAGCATCCTAGTCGTTGCAACATATTAAATCCAATCTAGCTTAACGTTAAAAGCCAGGAAAAAAAATTTAATGTTATTGGGTAGTTATCGTTAGTAGTAATCATTATAATAAATATCATTTACTAAACTTGCAGAAGTCACAGTTGATAGTACTGTGCACTGCAGTATTAATACGTTCAAAAATCATTCTCGCGGTTGTTTGAAGCTGTTTGAGCTTAATAGTATGATATTAAATATTTATAATTGTTGGCTTACACTAATACATGGAACAGCTGCCGTTTGGAGTGTTCGCAACTAGCTTTTCTAGCATCCTAGTCGCTGCGACATACTAAATCCATTCTAGCTTAACCATCAAAGCCAGGAAAAATAGTTAAATGTTATTAGGTAATTATTGTTAGTGGCAATCGTAACTATAAATAGCATTTAGCCATTTTGCAGATGTCACAGTTGATAGTACTGTGCACTGCAGGACTAATACGTTCAAAAATCATTCTCGGGGTTGTTTGAAGCGGTTTTGAACTTAATAGTAGGTAATTAAATATTTGTAGTTGTTGGCATACATTAATGCATGGAACTGCAACAGTTTGGAGCGTTCGCAACTAGCTTTTCTAGCATCCTAGTCGTTGCAACATATTAAACCCATTCTAGCTTAACCTTAAAAGCCAGGAAAAATAATTAAATGTTATTGGGTAGTTATGGTTAGAAGTAATCATCATACTAAATAGCATTTAGCCAATTTGCAGATGTCACAGTTGATAGTACTGCGCACTGCAGGACTAATACGTTCAAAAATCATTCTCGCGGTTGTTTGGAGCAGTTTTGAGATTAATTGTAAGATATTAAATATTTGTAATTGTTGGCATACACCAATGCGAGAGACTGCTACCATTTGGAGCGTTTGCAACTAACTTTTCTAGCATCCTAGTCGCTGGGACATATCAAATCCACTCTAGCTTAACGTTAAGAGACAAGAAAAATAGTTAAAGGTTATCGGGTAGATATTGTTAGTGGTAATCGTCACTATAACTAGCATTTAGCCAATTTGCAGATGTCACAGTTGATAGTATTGTGCACTGCAGGACTAGTACGTTCAAAAATCATTCTCGCGGTTGTTTGGAGCAGTTTTGAGATTAATTGTAAGATATTAAATATTTGTAATTGTTGGCATACACCAATGCGAGAGAGTGCAACCGTTTGGAGCGTTCGCAACTAGCTTTTCTAGCATCCTAGTCGCTGGGACATATCAAATCCTCTCTAACTTAACGTTAAGAGCCAAGAAAAATAGTTAAAGGTTATCGGGTAGATATTGTTAGTCGTAATCGTCACTATAAATAGCATTTAGCCAATTTGCAGATGTCACAGTTGATAGTACTGTGTACTGCAGGACTAATACGTTCAAAAATCATTCTCGCGGTTGTTTGGAGCAGTTTTGAGATTAATTGTAAGATATTAAATATTTGTAATTGTTGGCATACACCAATGCGAGAGAGTGCAACCGTTTGGAGCGTTCGCAACTAGCTTTTCTAGCATCCTAGCCCTGGGACATATCAAATCCACTCTAGCTTAACGTTAAGAGCCAAGAAAAATAGTTAAAGGTCATCGGGTAGATATTGTTAGTGGTAATCGTCACTATAAATAGCATTTAGCCAATTTGCAAATGTCATAGTTGATAGTACTGTGCACTGCAGGACTAATACGTTCAAAAATCATTCTCGGGGTTGTTTGAAGCTGTTTTGAACTTAATAGTAGGATACTAAATATTTGTAGTTGTTGGCATACACTAATACAAGGAACAGGTGCCGTTTGGAGCGTTCGCAACTAGCTGTTCTACCATCCTAGTCGCTGGGACATATCAAATCCACTCTAGCTTAACCTTAAGAGCCAAGAAAAATAGTTAAAGGTTATTAGGTAGATATTGTTAGTGGTAATCGTCATTATAAAATGCATTTAGCCAATTTGCTGATGTCACAGTTGATAGTACTGTGCACTGCAGCACTAACACGTTCAAAAATTATTCTCGGGGTTGTTTGAAGCTTTTTTGAACTTAATAGTAGGATATTAAATATTTGTAGTTGTTGGCATACACTAATGCATGGAACTGCTACCGTTTGGAGGGTCGCAAGTAGCTTTTCTAGCATCCTAGTCGCTGCGACATATTAAATCCATTCTAGCTTAACCTTCAAAGCCAGGAAAAATAATTAAATATAATTGGATAGCTATGGTTAGAAGTAATCATCATAATAAATAGCATTTAGCCAATTTGCAGATGTCACAGTTGATAGTACTGTGCACTGCAGGACTAATACGTTCAAAAATCATTCTCGCGGTTGTTTGAAGCTGTTTTGAGATTAATTTCAAGATATTAAATATTTGTAATTGTTGGCATACACCAATGCGAGAGAGTGCAACCGTTTGGAGCGTTCGCAACTAGCTTTTCTAGCATCCTAGTCGTTGGGACATATCAAATCCACTCTAGCTTAACGTTAAGAGTCAAGAAAAATAGTTAAAGATTATCGGGTAGATATTGTTAGTCGTAATCGTCACTATAAATAGCATTTAGCCAATTTGCAGATGTCACAGTTGATAATACTGTGCACTGCAAGACTAATACGTTCAAAAATCATTCTCGCGGTTGTTTGGAGCAGTTTTGAGATTAATTGTAAGATATTAAATATTTGTAATTGTTGGCATACACCAATGCGAGAGAGTGCAACCGTTTGGAGCGTTCGCAACTAGCTTTTCTAGCATCCTAGTCGCTGGGACATATCAAATCCACTCTAGCTTAACGTTAAGAGCCAAGAAAAATAGTTAAAGGTTATCGGGTAGATATTGTTAGTCGTAATCGTCACTATAAATAGCATTTAGCCAATTTGCAGATGTCACAGTTGATAGTACTGTGTACTGCAGGACTAATACGTTCAAAAATCATTCTCGCGGTTGTTTGGAGCAGTTTTGAGATTAATTGTAAGATATTAAATATTTGTAATTGTTGGCATACACCAATGCGAGAGAGTGCAACCGTTTGGAGCGTTCGCAACTAGCTTTTCTAGCATCCTAGTCGCTGGGACATATCAAATCCACTCTAGCTTAACGTTAAGAGACAAGAAAAATAGTTAAAGGTCATCGGGTAGATATTGTTAGTGGTAATCGTCACTATAAATAGCATTTAGCCAATTTGCAAATGTCATAGTTGATAGTACCGTGCACTGCAGGACTAATACGTTCAAAAATCATTCTCGGGGTTGTTTGAAGCTGTTTTGAACTTAATAGTAGGATACTAAATATTTGTAGTTGTTGGCATACACTAATACAAGGAACAGGTGCCGTTTGGAGCGTTCGCAACTAGCTGTTCTACCATCCTAGTCGCTGGGACATATCAAATCCACTCTAGCTTAACCTTAAGAGCCAAGAAAAATAGTTAAAGGTTATTAGGTAGATATTGTTAGTGGTAATCGTCATTACAAAATGCATTTAGCCAATTTGCTGATGTCACAGTTGATAGTACTGTGCACTGCAGCACTAACACGTTCAAAAATTATTCTCGGGGTTGTTTGAAGATTTTTTGAACTTAATAGTAGGATATTAAATATTTGTAGTTGTTGGCATACACTAATGCATGGAACTGCTACCGTTTGGAGGGTCGCAAGTAGCTTTTCTAGCATCCTAGTCGCTGCGACATATTAAATCCATTCTAGCTTAACCTTCAAAGCCAGGAAAAATAATTAAATGTAATTGGATAGCTATGGTTAGAAGTAATCAATTTGCAGATGTCACAGTTGATAGTACTGTGCACTGCAGGACTAATACGTTCAAAAATCATTCTCGCGGTTGTTTGAAGCTGTTTTGAGATTAATTTTAAGATATTAAATATTTGTAACTGTTGGCATACACCAATGCGAGAGAGTGCAACCGTTTGGAGCGTTCGCAACTAGCTTTTCTAGCATCCTAGTCGTTGGGACATATCAAATCCACTCTAGCTTAACGTTAAGAGTCAAGAAAAATAGTTAAAGATCATCGGGTAGATATTGTTAGTGGTAATCGTCACTATAAATAGCATTTAGCCAATTTGCAGATGTCACAGTTGATAATACTGTGCACTGCAAGACTAATACGTTCAAAAATCATTCTCGGGGTTGTTTGAAGCTGTTTTGAACTTAATAGTAGGATATTAAATATTTGTAGTTATTGGCATACACCAATGCATGGAACTGCTGCAGTTTGGAGCGTTCGCAACTAGCTTTTCTAGCATCCTAGTCGTTGCAACATAGTAAATCCATTCTAGCTTAACCTTAAAAGCCAGGAAAAATAATTAAATATTATTGGGTAGTTATCGTCAGTAGTAATCATTATAATAAATAGCATTTAGTAAACTTGCAGAAGTCACAGTTGATAGTACTGTGCACTGCAGGACTAATACGTTCAAAGAGCATTCTCGGGGTTGCTTGAAGCTGTTTTGAGCTTAATAGTATGATATTAAATATTTGTAATTGTTGGCATACACTAATACAAGGAACAGCTGCCGTTTGGAGCGTTCGCAACTAGCTGTTCTAGCATCCTAGTCGTTGCAACATATTAAATCCATTCTAGCTTAACCTTAAAAGCCAGGAAAAATAGTTAAATGTTATTGGGTAGTTATTGTTAGTGGTAATCATTATAATAAATAGCATTTAGTAAACTTGCAGAAGTCACAGTTGATAGTACTGTGCACTGCAGGACTAATACATTCAAAAATCATTCTCGCGGTTGTTTGAAGCTGTTTTGAGATTAATTGTAAGATATTAAATATTTGTAATTGTTGGCATACACCGATGCGAGAGAGTGCAACCGTTTGGAGCGTTCGCAACTAGCTTTTCTAGCATCCTAGTCGTTGGGACATATCAAATCCACTCTAGCTTAACGTTAAGAGCCAAGAAAAATAGTCATCGGGTAGATATTGTTAGTGGTAATCGTCACTATAAATAGCATTTAGCCAATTTGCAGATGTCACAGTTGATAGTACTGTCCACTGCAGGACTAATACGTTCAAAAATCATTCTCGGAGTTGTTTGAAGCTGTTTTGAACTTAATAGTAGGATATTAAATATTTGTAGTTATTGGCATACACCAATGCATGGAACTGCTACAGTTTGGAGCGTTCGCAACTAGCTTTTCTAGCATCCTAGTCGTTGCAACATATTAAATCCATTCTAGCTTAACCTTAAAAGCCAGGAAAAATAATTAAATGTAATTGGGTAGTTATCGTCAGTAGTAATCATTATAATAAATAGCATTTAGTAAACTTGCAGAAGTCACAGTTGATAGTACTGTGCACTGCAGGACTAATACGATCAAAAAGCATTCTCGGGGTTGCTTGAAGCTGTTTTGAGCTTAATAGTATGATATTAAATATTTGTAATTGTTGGCATACACTAATACAAGTAACAGCTGCCGTTTGGAGCGTTCGCAACTAGCTGTTCTAGCATCCTAGTCGCTGGGACATATCAAATCCGCTCTAGCTTAACCTTAAGAGCCAAGAAAAGTAGTTAAAGGTTATTGTTTAGATATTGTTAGTGGTAATCGTCATTATAAATAGCATTTAGTCAACTTGCAGATGTCACAGTTGATAGTACTGTGCCCTGCAGGATTAATACGTTCAAAAATCATTCTCCGGGTTTTTTGAAGCTGTTTTGAGCTTAATAGTAAGAAATTAAATATTTGTAATTGTTGGCAAATACTAATGCATGTAACTGCTGCCGTTTGGAGTGTTCGCAACTAGCTTTTCTAGCATCCTAGTCGCTGGTACATATCAAATCCACTCTAGCTTAACCTTAAGAGACAAGAAAAATAGTTAAAGGTTATCGGGTAGATATTGTTAGTGGTAATCGTCATTATAAATAGCATTTAGCCAATTTGCAGATGTCACAGTTGATAGTACTGTGCACTGCAGGACTAATACGTTCAAAAATCATTCTCGCGGTTGTTTGGAGCAGTTTTGAGATTAATTGTAAGATATTAAATATTTGTAATTGTTGGCATACACCAATGCGAGAGAGTGCTACCGTTTGGAGCGTTCGCAACTAGCCTTTCTAGCATCCTAGTCGTTGGGACATATCAAATCCACTCTAGCTTAACGTTAAGAGCCAAGAAAAATAGTTAAAGGTTATCGGGTAGATATTGTTAGTGGTAATCGTCACTATCAATAACATTTAGCCAATTTGCAGATGTCACAGTTGATAGTACTGTGCACTGCAAGACTAATACGTTCAAAAATCATTCTCGGGGTTGTTTGAAGCTGTTTTGAACTTAATAGTAAGCTATTAAATATTTGTAGTTGTTGGCATACATTCATGCATGGAAGTGCAACCGTTTGGAGCGTTCGGAACTAGATTATCTAGCATCGTAAACACCGCGACATATTAAAGCCACTCTAGCGTAACCTTAAAAGTATGGAAAAATTATAAAATGTTATTGGGTAGTTATTGTTATTGGTAATCGTCATTATAAATAGCATTTAGCCAACTTGCAGATGTAACAGCTGATAGTAGTGTGCACTGCTAGATTAATACGTTTATAAATCATTCTCCGGGTTGTTTGAATCTGTTTTGAGCTTAATAGTAAGATATAAATATTTGTAATTGTTGCCATACACTCATGCCTGGAAGTCCTACCGTTTAGAGCGTTCGCAACTAGCTTTTCTAGCATCCTAGTGGTTGCGACATATCAAACCCACGCTAGATTAACCTTAAAAGCCAGGAAAAATAATTAAATGATTTTGGGTGGTCATTGTTAGTGGTAATCGTCATTATAAATAGCATTTAGCCAACGTGAAGATGTCACAGTTGATATTACCGTGCACTGCAGGATTAATACGTTCAAAAATTATTCTCGGGGTTGTTTGAAGCTGTTTTGAGCTTAATACTAAGATATTAAATTTTTGTAATTGTTGGCATATACTCATGCATGGAAGTGGTACCGTTTGGAGTGTTCGCAACTAGCTTTTCTAGCATCCTAATAGCTGCGACATATCAAATCCACTCTAGCTTAACCTTAAAAGCCAAGAAAGATAATTAACTTATATTGGGTAGTTACTGTTAGTGGTAATCGTCATTACAAATAGTATTTAGCCAACTTGCAGATGTCACAGTTGATGGTACCGTGCACTGCAGAAATAATACGTTCAAAAATCATTCTCGGGGTAGTTTGAAGCTGTTTTCAGCTTGATAGTAATATATTAATTATTTGTAAATGTTGGCATAGACTCATGCATGGGAGTGCTACTGTTTGGAGCGTTTGCAACTAGCTTTTTTATCATCCTAGTCGTTGCAACATATTAAATCCATTCTAGCTTAACCTTAAAAGCCAGGAAAAATAATTAAATGTTATTGGGTAGTTATCGTTAGTAGTATTCATTATAATAAATAGCATTTAGTAAACTTGCAGAAGTCACAGTTGATAGTACTGTGCACTGCAGGACTAAAACGTTCAAAAAGCATTCTCGGGGTTGCTTGAAGCTGTTTTGAGCTTGATGGAGTGTTACTCTAAAAGAATCAAGGCAGTAGGTCTATATGCAAGAAAAAGAAGAAGAAGGATTGTTTGCATCGGCTTTTAACATAGTAGAACTATCAAGATCTGGTAAACCGCTCTCTCCTTCCCAACGCTGAGTTAGTAGCGAGCCAACCGGAGGCTTTAATTTCTCGCGCCGCTTTAAACCGTAACAAAATATACTTTTATATACAGAGCTTCCACTAACTTTATACATGCCTCAAAATATGTACCAACCCACACCATCAGAGTCTTCTGAAAAGTTCAAAGGAGTTTGGGTCACATAGCTGGCTTTTACGTCTGTAATGTGGCTTCTTGCAGTATTCTTCGAATTGTCCATTGACTTACATTCGTACCACGAATTTCAATCAGTGAATTTCTGTTCTATTTCAATTCTGTGCCTGCTACTCAATGCAGTAGATACAGTATGGCAGTTTTCTGCTCTGATGTAGCTCTCTTTCATCCAGATTTTGGTTTTCTTATAATGAAATCTGTCTTGCGTGTCTTCTAATAACCTTGAATAATCCTCTGAACCGTACAACGGTTGATTCCCAGATTAGCAACAGCATAAAGCTGGATTCGCATATTTCTAACCGAAAAAAAATTGGTGCTTGTGCTATACTGTCGTTCTTTTTTGTAGCAATAAATTTTAAAATGAGGAAGAACCATCAGTTTCGAAAATTTTATATTTTTGTAGGATTTTATTTTTGTATTTTAGAAGTCTACATTAACTCCTTTTATTTTTAAACAGACTTCTATGCTTAAATTAGTGTGCAAATAAAATGTTTTAGACTTTTTAAAGTTAGCCATATGGTTTGTAAATAAACTACTAACCATAAAGTAATCTTTAATATCCAGATTGTAAATTGAATTGTACCACTCGTTACAAACAATTATGTAATAAGGTATTGTCGTTAGTTAACTAAGTTGTTTCCATGTATCGATTGTTTTATATGTCTCAAGTTCTATTTTTGATCTAATGCCCACGAGCAATTATGAGATTATCTTATTACCGATGCGTAGGTCCGCTAGTGTCCTTAATAAATTGCTAGAATGCTTCATACGTGTCTAAATTATTCAAAAATCCATTATTAATATACACCAGAATGTTAGTTACAATTACAGTTCATAATTGAAATTACCACTAACAACAGATTATTATTAGAGCAAATGGGTATTTGCAGACCTTGGCCGCCGTTTGCCCACCTCGCCATTATCATTAACATTGGCTACAAAATCCACAAGCTGATGGTTTTGTTTTTTCGAGATCCACTGGAGCGCACCCTCAATACCCAGATAATAACAAAATCCATTAATACATAATGAAAAAACATGATTTTATCAATAGATGACCGCTCCACCGACACATTACAATAAGATACAAATCTATGTTCAGCTCGCATGTTACGGGAACAATAAATAATTTATTAAAACATATTACCTTCAATGTCGAACATACTATCGGGACGCATTAAGCGACAGTCGAGCTGTGGCGGATCTTCAGCTCGGTCCACCAACATGGATGCGGTGAGATGTCACTCGCAGGGACTCCCTTAGGTCCGAACCATGAACAAGAACTGTCCCATCATCGTCGCGGCGGTGGGGTTCGTGGTGCTGTTTCTAGGGATTATTTGCTCTTGGTACGCGTTTCCAAAGCTTGTCGACTACTTCATCGGCAAGGTAAGAATTCAGCCGGGGTTGGCAACTTTATATCGAAGGCGTTTGCAGAAAATTGCGTTGGAGGAAGGCAACGAGGTGTATCAAGTGTGGAAAAAGCAGCCCTTTCCACTCAAATTCAAAGTGCATTTTTTCAACGTGTCCAACCCGCAGGACGTGCAGGATGGAACAGGAAATCCTATTCTTAAGGAAATTGGACCATACATTTATGAGTGAGTCGAGATATTGATTTAATCAGTTATTTTTTTGAAATTTTGTTGGTTAGTGAAGTTTTATAATAATGATCCATCAAGCAATACTCACATTTTTACACTGAAAGACAAAAAAAGTGGTACACTTAATATTTTCATAATTTTGAAACAGTTTGAGAAATTAGCAGTAAATTATTAATTTTATACAATAATGCAGCAACAGTAAACCATAGAAAACAACAAATTGGAGATTTTAATTAACATAAACAAGAAGTATCAATGCATAAATAAATAAATGTGTTAAATTTAACAAATACTCCAAAACTAACATTAACCAAATTAAATATAACAATAGAAGGTTCATATTCATGCATTTGACATAATTACTAAGCAACAACGAAAACCATAACTTAACAAAGTATGCACATACGTCGAGTAGATAATGTTCACATTTTTGTTAAAATTTAAAGAAATTTCAAATTGAATATAAAATGAAGACAAAACTAGTGCATTTTGTTAAATTAATGTAGTAAATAAACATTTCAAGGCACATTATCCATTTATTTTTAAAATAATTGAAAAAAACCAACTGTCCCACTATCTTGTCTTTCAGGGTGTTTAATTTGATTACGTTTCGGATATATCCATATTTAACTTTAAGCGCCATTTTAAACAATTTTTCTGATTGGAATCATAATCTTATGGTGTTTGCTCCGTCGTATCTGGACCTCCTAAGATAAGTCGAACTACAACTATTAGAATTAGAATTTTTCTAGACTTCCCAAATCTATACTATTCATACATATATAAAATTTAATGTATGTGTATAATATACAGGGTGTCCGGGAAAGTGTGGGAAATCTCTCGGATATGAAAAAAAAACACGTGAAAAGAATACTACAAGTTCATATAAACTTTTTTCCTATAGGTCTCCTCTTCGGAGATATGGGCTCCCAAAAAGCTCCAATGGAATCAAGTTTTTTACACATAATTATTGAACCACCAACTAGATTCCAATTTTTTTTTAAAATGATGTATACTAGGTAAGACCCTTCAAAAACTATCCAAGAAAATGTTGTGAATTACTCACAGCTGCAGAAACGGACTAGCTGTGGCACTCATGACCCCATTTTGTTACGCCCTGTATGATAAGAACTTTGGACAACGTTTTTTTTACATACCTTTAACTATTGACTAAAAATTAAGTAGTCTTCATTCATGTCGCTAATCTTAACCATTTTCGAAAAAACGTCATTTTATTTACACTGTTAGTCTTTTAACTTCTGTCTGGTTGAATATGAAAAAGAAGAATTTTCCCCTGTCACCAACATAGTTTCAATAAAAAGTTAAACTTTAATTGCTTAGTTAAAAACTTCGTAAGAAACTATGAAACTATGTTGGTGACAAGGCAAAAGTCCTCTTTTTAATATTCAACCCGATAGAAGTTAAGGGACTAACAGTGTAAATAAAATGACGTTTTTTCGAAAACGGGTAAGATTAGCTACATGAATGAAGAGTACTTAATTTTTAGTCAATAGCTAAAGGTATGTAAAAAACGTTGTCCAAAGTTCTTATCATACAGGGCGTAAAAAAATGGGGTCATGAGTGTCACAGCTAGTCCGTTCCTGCAGTTGTGAGTAATTCACAACACTTTATTGGATAGTAATTTGAAGGGTCTTACCTGGTATACATCATATTAAAAAAAAATTGGTGGTTCAATAATTATGTGTAAAAAACTTGATTCCATTGGAGCTCTTTGGGAGCACATATATCCGAAGAGGAAAAAATTTTATATGAACTTGTAGTATTCTTTTCACGTGCTTTTCTCATATCCGGGAGATTTCCCACATTTTTCTGGACACCCTGTATGTTCAAATTTCCTGGCCCCTTCCAGATGAGGTAGATACCTGGAATTCGGTACAGTTAAAGGGTTTGGGGTCCTCATAAAGGGAAACATAGGAAATTGTAAATATGTCACTCTTAACACCTAGTAGGGACCCAAAAAAATTCCATTTATTACAGTTCATAAGTTTTACCCCCGCTAAAATTAAGAGTGCTATACACAGTAATTTTTAACAGTAGAAACTGCAAAATTTTCATTTTGACACGCTGAAAAATTAAAAATTGTTACCCTCTGGAGATTTTAGGCAGATTTTTCCAGTGGTTCAGAGCTGATGAAGTAAATGCTTCAATTAAATGTTCTTGTATTTGGAATCATGTTAAGACATTACTTTTATGTGTAAGCATCAACGGATACTTTTGATAATTTTCTTTAAAAAAATGGTGATGCAATTAGATGCTTGCCTTTGTGAACCTGCGATCCTTACACCAAAAAAAGATCCTGCGCCCAATATAAATGGCATTCTTTTACCAAAATAAAATGCGAATAATAGTTATTTATGTATCTAGGCCGAAAAATTGTCTTTTTATGGACGATGCATTCAATTGTTGGCTAGACGATAGCCGAGGCAAGCAAGCAGACAAGACCATAAAAAGCAGTTTTCGTCCGAGGTTCATATTAAACTTGTCCGTCGATCGTCATAATTTGAAAAAAGAATTAAAAGGATAGTGTGAATATAAAAGTTGTTATGGAAGGAAAACGTTTGTGGACAAAAAAGGTTTGTGGATGAAAAATTAATGGTGTCGAAAAAGTGACATTTTTTGTACTTCTGGAAAACCACAATTTATAGAGAAGTCGACGGAAAAAAGATGACTTCGTCGATACTTTAATTGATGATGACTCTGTTAATTGTCCAATAGAATTTCTACAGTTTTAGACTTTTGAATTGCCACCCATAAATTAAAGCTTAAGGTTGGAGCACCCATCATGTTGCTTAAAAATTTCCTCGTTTGTGTAATGGAACAGGCTTCAAATATGTGTTTTAAAACATTATGTCATTGAAGCTACAATAATTACAGGGTGTTCTGTTGGGAGTAATGTTTTTATTCTTGAAATAGGTATCATTAATTCCCTTGGATTCTCCTTGCCAATTTAAGCAGCTTGAATTTTACATAAAAATATTTTTCTTCGGTAAAATTTTGCGCATCCTTTTTTGATGTCAGTTTCATTTAACAGTTTCTTTTTCAACCTAGAAAGAAGCGGGCAGAAAAATTGTTTAATTAAAGGGTTATTATTTTCCTCTTCTAATAGACGTATTGTAATTACGAAAAAATCACCTTCCGAGATTTCTTCATATTCCACGTTTCAGGGTTTCTAAATGTCGTAAAACAGGTTTCATCAATGTCGTCCGTCCGTGTGTCTGTCTGTTTGTCTGTCTGTCTGTTGGCGGCATAACTAAAAAATTATTGATTCGAGGAAGAGGATATTTTATATGCAGATTATATGTGTACCTGACATGAAACCGAGAAAATTTCGGTCAAATATAGACAGGTTCAACATCTTAAAAAATTGAATTCTGTCTATTTTTGCCTTAAATCAGGAATATTAATTCAATAAAAGTAATATTTTGCACACAGCTCAGGTTTTGCCCTTAAGAAAAAGGCCATGTTTTGAACCCAACCTATACAGGGAGAACACCTTAACCTTTCTTATATGTTCGAAATTTTTAATTACAGAACTTCCACCTGCGAGGGAAGTTTCGTGTAAAGCCCTTGATAAATTTTTCTTAACGAGGCTCCTTCACACAGTAATTTACTTAGATCAAATTTGCAAGTTATGACATAAAGGAGTATCTTCTTTAAATGGAAAAAATGTGGTTACAGTGTTATAAGACTTCTTAGACTGAAAAGTCACATGAGAAACATGGACTATGAAAAAATGACTTTTGGAAACCAATTCCGATGTTTGTTTTGAACCTGTCTAGAACCTGTATGTGTTTACTAAAATAATTAATAAAATTAGACGATTAATAATTCGCAACTGTAGCATTGTTGTACCGTGTGATTGTAAATGCTTTTCCATCAAGTTGCCTTTGAAATATTTGTTGTATGAATAATATGTTGGTGGCACTGTAAGTCTATGTCAAATTCGAGATTAGCAGGTTAGGTGTTCTATCAGTTTTGACACAGACTGACGCAAAACCTAACCTGCTAACCTCGAATTTGACATAGACTTACAGTACCACTAACATATTATTCATGCAACAAATATTTCAAAATGCAACTTGATAGAAGAGCATTTATAATCACCCGGTATATTGAATTAGAAGCAAATCATGGACGATTCCTCTGTTAATTTAAATTTTAAACACTGAACACTAACGTCCCAATTGGTTTACAAGTGTGATAATTTGTTTCTCGCACTTAACTCAAGTCGCATAGATTATCTAACCTCTGCTATCCCAAAATTAAAAAATCTGCAAAAGGCTTTATTCAGAGGTTCCCTCGCTAATGGACGTTGTGACACTAAGCAGTTTTCAAAAGCAAGGAAAACTAGCGATAAAAATATCTTAACGTTTCTAATAACACTGAAACAATAAAAGAAAGATTTGGTAATGCGAATTACAGCAATTTTCAAATAAAAAATTATTACCGGCGCGGCGGTGGGATTTATACTTAGCTTGGCTTGGCAGTAGACCGAGCGCTCATCGTACGCGATTACGCTGGACCCTTCAGGTAACTGCCATGCAGCTGCATTAGACACAAGGCGACTATTTGTTGCTTTTTTTCTCTCTTACAACATTTATCCTGTATCTGTTAGGTTCAATTTTCGTTAATGGTACAGCCTGAGCTATGGGTAAATTATTACTTTCTTCTATTTCTCAGATACAACAAAAATTTTAAAAAAAATTAAGGTGCTCTAAATATTCTCCTTTTCGTCAAGAGTAAAAACCTGAGCTATGTGCAAAATATTACTTTTAGTTAAGTAATAGTTCTTGATTTAAAACAAAAATAGTCAACAATTTATTTTTTATGGTGCTCACCTTTTCAGTCGCGGCCAAAAAAAAACGGGACACTTTTTTGATCTAATTCTCAAAATGCGAAAACAATTGCTGACACTGGCAATTCTAATTAATAAATGTCATCAAAAGTCATTATTCAAATCTGTAGAATGCCGGCACATATTGGAAATACGGATAAAGTTTTTTTTTGGCCGCGACGCATTTTGAAAATTAGGTCAAAAAAATTGTCACGGTTTTTTTGGCCGCGACTGTATATATTTTACCGAAATTTTATCGGGTTATATTTAAATGTCAAACCTGACATTTGATTTTTACGTGCTTTATAATAGTTGCATTCATAAATTAGAAACTATTCCATAGCCATAATAGATGAAAATAATTGTTGATCATACCTAATAAGTTAAATTTTGACTTTTTGAATTGAATTTTAAAAAATTGTAATAGGAGATTAGTTAAGTCAATTTGGTGTTAAAGTTTGCATGATTAATATTATATTAAATAAAAATCATTAAGTCGTAAATAGTTTAATAAATAAGCAAAAAAACGTTTCGCACAATTAAATAAACTGATGAAGCCAATTTAATTGTGCGAAACGTTTTTTTGCTTATTTATTAAACTATTTACGACTTAATGATTTTTATTTAATATAATATTAATCATGCAAACTTTAACACCAAATTGACTTAACTAATCTCCTATTACAATTTTTTAAAAGTTGATCATACCATCCTTGTAACTTGTCGGCAATAAATATACCGCACAGCCTGCTCTAATTCCTTTTATTTTTCGATTACGCGGTATATAAGCAGCATATTTTTATTTTAACCCAAATTCTTGCTAACGCTGGTTTCACGTAATGCACAAATTAATGAAGAGACAAGCAGATTTTCCGCTTTTACGAAAGATGCAGATATGTTACCGATTTCATGAAATTTAAATGAGAGTTTGGTTCATTTATAAAAATAATCTGTAAAGGGCTTTACTCGGAATTTCACACACAAGTAGACGTTTTGAAACTAAAAATTGTGAAAATATTAGAGGAAATATATTTAGGCAATAAATGCCAAAGGCAGTTTAATGGAACTACCTCTTCGCCGTCAGGATTTTGTTATGTACTGCTGGACACCAAGAATGAATATAATAATAATAATAATAATAATAATGTTTATTGTCCTATAATACAAAACAAATACATTGTTAACTAACTACTACCAACCAAGTATATTAATTAAGGGACAAATGGAAGGGTTCAGCAACATGTAAGGTTACTGATCTACCACCCTCCCAAGCAGACTACTTGCTCATATTAACTAAGTGGGCAAATACTTAATAGCTGATGCAACGCGAAAGCTTACATAATACATATACCAAATTAGCCCATCAAACACCTCCCTCCAACAGTTTCGGTTGCTTGTTTAGTATAGCGATTTTTGGGAGGACCAAAACACTAAATTCTGCAGATTGACTAACATTGCGAAGAATACGAGAAACTGCGAATGCATACAGCTTGCAAGAAATAAAGATTCAGACAAAATAAGTAGGTACAAATATCTCGAAATTTCTAATAATACTGAAACTGTAAAACACTTAGTAATGCGTATTACATAAATTTGCAAATAAAAAACGATACAGCTAGTGGTATTCGAACAGGAGCACTGGCGGAATCCTATTGCTAGTCAGACGTCTATAGCAACCCGCCACGTTCGCTTGGTTATTACGTTAGCTTTTGGCTGTGTTATAAACGTCGCTCTGACTTTATGATGTTCACCCTGTAGCTGTTGGGTCCCATTTTCATCAAGGGTAAAAACCTATGCTATGTGCAAATTATTACTATTCCCGAGTTAGAGCAAATATACATAGAATTTTATTTTTTCAAGATGCTCACTCCATATGTATTTGACCGAAAGTATATTCCCTTTCGAGGGAGGTGGACATCTAATCCGCATGTAATCGTCTTCCTCCAACAATTAGTTTTTGAGCTATACTGTCAGACAGATCTGAAGAAATCTTGGAAGGTGACGATGACAATATTTCATTCGCATTCGGCGAGGGAAGTAAAAACTGATAAATTACTATTCCATGAAATTATTCATTATTTTTTGGATTTTTCTCCAGGCTACAAAATTACATATGTTAATATGCCGAAAATGTTATTAATTTCAATGCAGTAACTTGCGGAGTTGATACCGAGGAAAAATGTTTCCATTTCATGAACTGGATAGGAATTCCCTTTACTTCACAAAAAGCATTTACGCTTTTCCAGTTTTAATTCAGAAAAGATCAACTGTCATTCAGAAAGCGTCAAATTTATTTGAGATTAATGAAACGAATTTCAGAAAAGGTCACATGTAATTCAGATTGATCACTTGTAATTCGGAAAGCGTCAGGTGTAATTCAGAGGGCGTCAGATGTAATTTAGAAATCGTCAATAATTTTAATTCAGAAAACATCAATCGTAATTCAGAAAGACTCAGATGTAGCAGTAGTAGTAGTAGTATTTTTGGGGGGACTCATGTCTAGCCAGTAGGTCTTTATAGCCCTTGCCAACCCCATGAACAAGGTCTAGGCATGGCAGAGTAATAGGTACCTTTGTCCTACTTACAATTTTGCCGAGACTAAGGAGTTCCAACCTTAGCAAGGGATCTTTTACATGCTACACATCGTAGTAACATGGGACCCACGGCTTTACATCACTTCCGAATGATGGCATTCTGTAGAGGTTTTTATCCGCATTTTTTATTTAAAAAACCTCACCGGGATCGGACATCGAACTCTCGACCCTTAGATGAATAGCCAGAATACTTAACCACTGAGCTATGGAGCCCGGCTAGACTCAGATGTAACTCAGAAAACATCAACTGCAATTCAGAACCTAACTACTAATCCCTTGATTAAACAACATATTATTTCACATAGTTACCATGTCGTTGAAAAGTTTGGTAGTCATGACAACTGATTGTTTTAGTTTATGTTCTATTATATTATAACTAGCAACCAGTGAGACAAATGTCTCATTTAATAAAACAAAAAAGACCGTTTGGCTGCTGAAACAGCGTCCCGGACGGACCAGCGTCCCGGACGGACGGAAATCACGTGATTTCTCGAAAACCGAAAGTGTCACGTGACTGAAATTCGGTTCCTGACCTGACATGACCATTCCAAACATATAACTTTCATAACTTTTTTCTCTATCTCTTACGGTTTGGCTGCTGAAACAGCGTCCCGGACAGACAAAACAGCGTCCCGGACAGACAAGTCTATTAGATAAAGGATTGTCAAAGTGAAAAAGTTTGATATGGATGGAATTCAGAGATAATTGCGGAATCTGTCGTGTATCTATTGCACGACATTTAATATTACGTATGCTTCCGTGTCGCCATTTATTTTACACAAAGTGTTTTGAACTAATACACCACAAGTCAATTGTCCCCTGCGCTGAATCGTGATAGCGAAAACAAAGCCTGTTTTGAGAAAACATTACAAAAAAACACTCTGAAGAAGACAGAAGAATAATTGTAGAATGCGCCAACAGAGCAGATGACTGGGTAGCTCTATCAGGTACGTTAGAGATAAAATACAAAACAGCATTCCAATGGATTCAATCTGGAGGGCGTACAATACTAAGGAAAGGCGAGGTGAAGCCTAACATTTTAACTGAAGAGGAAATAGATACAGTAATTTCATTGATAGAAGCTGAATGTCACACTACGTTTAAAACAATACAAGAAAAATAAGACAGAACTTTCAGACAGAATTCGGTATATGTACAATTGAAAACTATTTGGAAGGTAGATTGTTCACGCTGAAGCAGGTGCATCTCGAACCAACAACGATGAAATCTGTTGAAAATAAACTCAAGAAAGAGGAATATGTGCAAATTTTAAACAGGCATATTCAAAAGGGCAAACAAATTGTTTGAATGGACCAAACCAATTTTAATTTGTTTTGTCGGTGAACTAAAGGGTGGCGCTCTTGCTGGTTCGAGAGCCGTCCAGCAAATGCCGTCAGGAAGAAGCCCAAATGTTCATCTAATTGGATCGGTTTTAGCAGTAGGCATTGTGACAATGGAGAGAAGGAGTTGTATCAGCAAATGCTTGGTTGGCGAGCCCTATGCTTAATCCTATTGACTATGGTCAAAAGAAAAACCCTTCGTAAAGTGTAATGTCAGAGTACCTCAAGTTGTAGCTCCTGGAGTTCAAGAGCAAAGGTTCATCTATCTGGAAGAAATTATTGACCAGGCAAAAAATTCCATGTCACATAGAACATGTGCTGTAAATAGTCTTTATTTATTGTAATAAAGCCCAGTCTGAAGATGCCAACATGTTGGCGAAACGTACGTGACTGTTACATGATATCTTATCAAAGTGTTTAAGAAAATTGGCTACTTTCCAAACAAATAACATTATATGTTTTATTGTAAAGATTAAAAAGGTTGATGCTTTATTAATTACACCTGGTGCTTTCTGAATTACAGCTGACGCTTTCTAAATTACAATTGATCAATCTGAATTCCATTTGATCTTTTCTGAAATTCATTTGATAAATCTGAATTACATTTGATGCTTTCTGAATTACACCTGACTCTTTCCGAATTACAATTGATCAATCTGAATTACATGTGATGCGTTCTAATTTACAATTAAAAAGTCTGAATTACATCTGACCTTTTCTGAAATGCACTTGATTAATCTGAACTACAATTGACGCTTTCTGATTTACAACTGGAAAAGGTGTAGTTTGCCATTTCGTTCAAAAGTGACAAGATTTTGTAATTACTATATATACAGGGTATCCCATATACAGATTGTCCGAAATCCGTTTTGAACATAAGAAATTAATGAGTGCGACAAAGAAGACATAAACAAAATAAGTAGCAGGACAAAGATAGAATGTAATCATGGCTAGGTAAATTTTTCAACTAAAATTAAGTCAATGAAACAAACACTTCTGCCAAATATCTTATACGTCATTAATAAGAGTATAAAGTGAAGTTTAAATAATTAAAATAATTATGTGAATAGTAAACAATAGTGTTATTTAAACCTCACTTTATACTATTAATGACAGATAATATATTTGACAGAAGTGTTTGTTTTTGTCATTGACTAAATTTTAGTCTAAAAAATTACCTAGCTATGATTACATTCTATCTTTGTCCTGCTTCTCGTTTTATTTATGTCTTCCTTGATGCACTCATTAATTTCCTATGTTCAAAACGGATTTCGGACAATCTGTATATGGGATACCCTGTATATATAGTAATTTTTGGTCAGTTATTTTCATGAAAACTGTTCTGTCTCTTTCAGTCCGACATTTTATTGCAAGAGTTATATCTTATTTCCATGTATTATATTTAAATCGAACTTTTGATTACAGTGTTATACTCTGTTCAGTATATATTGCAGGTTGTCGAAATTTTCTGGAGATATTAGTGGGTCATTAGCGTATCGAATATTCTTTATCCAACACCTATTAGTTATAAGGCTATTATTAGATTTTAGACCTCTAAAATGGCCCATAACCCATTGGTGAGTTAAAACATTCGACATTTGAAAAGTAACTTTTGCGTCAGTCGGTGTCAAATAACGAAGAAAACCTAACCTACTAACCTCGAATTTATTTGATTTCTCGGTACTTTCCAATTTGACACAATGACTTTTCATAGGTGTCAATACAAAATGTATGTTTTTTTAGATATTTATTGCGTTTTTGGATAAAAATTTGCATGGCACGCGTGTGTTATTACAAATAATTCACTCCAGAAATTACCTTTCTCGACCTGGCGCCTCGAGGGCTCAACTTTTCTCTAGTGGATTATATGTACTATAACACATTTATACCATAAATAACTATTATTCGCTTAACGCGGAACGCTCGATTATATTACGGAACTAGTGTAGAAAAGTGAGGTTTTACTGAACAAGTATGGCTGGTTTTAGTACGAGCGTTAGCGAGTACTTAAACGGTATTACGAGTTCAGTAAAGCCACTTTTCTAAGGCGTTGCGTATACTATTCTATCTCATTTCATAATAAATGTAAAATATTAATTTTTATATAAAAGTGACACTAAATGTCAAAACATAACCGAGCTGAACCAAACTCGTTTTTATGTACCTAAAGCACAATAAGCAGCTCCAGTTGATGTTATACGTTTGGCAGTACTGAAGTGTATTTATTGTTGGTTGCATCTAAACGATTTTGAATGTAAAAATGTACTACATTACTAAACGAAACGTGATAAAATATTTATTCAGAATATATTTTAAAAATTTCCGTGATAATATACATGTTTATCGTACGCCAATTTGTATTTTTACAACTTTTAAGATCTCTCATTTGCTTCTTATATTATGTGGTGTTTAATTTTAATAAAGATTCTTCATAATCACTCTTTTCGCTTTCTTTGTTTCGAATAGTTTGTTGTTCTGAACTCCATCGAACAGGCATATTTGCATATCGTAGTTTTGTAATTTATACTTTTGCACTGCCCAGTTGAAAAAAGATGTGAATGCAAAAACGTGCTCCTCCTATCATTCGCCTTCTAAATCGGAATTGGATATTTTCCAGATGTTATTATTAGTGTATGTGTAATTGTTAAGCGTACAATATTTAAGAATTATTGTAAAAAATCATAGACGAGGCTCATTGTTTGCTAGTCCCTGCAGTGTCAGAAGTTGTTTCCTTTGTAAAAGAAGAATTTGAGCCTTCCCATAGATATATCACCGGTATTGTATACCTTATCTGGTTAAACACATTTGTGAATCATTTGATTACATCATAGGCTAAAAGTTTTAGTCAAATGTCCATTAACCTTATTAGGACGCGGATCTTTTGTTAAGAGTTATTAATTGTCAAAGCTTTTGATTGTGGGACTTGTAATACACTAACATATTAGGATGTCTATTCGTTCGTTTGCAAGCAATAATTGTTCAATATATTTATTTTAGGTTTTCATTTTTGCAGTATTTTTATATTTTTATATCATGTTGCGTACATTATCTGTTATCCCTAGAGTCTAAGGTCGACGCTGTGACGTTGAAAAATATTAAATGTATTCAGTAAAGACTAAAATTCTCCTTTTTTCTTGTTTCTTCAGCAGACTTGTTTAACATTTTCTTTGAATGTAACTTACAGATTTATATTTAGTTCTCTTTTCAATATTTTTCATGGGCCACTTAAAACTGGAATCCGAAAATATGAATCGAAATTAATGTCTTTAATAAATTAAATAATATACAGTGCTCTAGTGAATTTTGAGAAAGCTGTGTATTTTCAGTCTCACTGTATACGTACTGTAAAGCAATTACCAAGCTAAAACAAACGTTAAATTTCATTTCATTTTACACTTTCCGCAGATCCTAAATATTCTTAATTCAATAATATAAAGCTGAAAAAATATTGGAATTCATTCTTAAATTGTAACAATCTGTTAACTATTCTTAACGCAGAATTCAAAGGCTAAAACACATTTGTGGTGTTGTATCAGAGAGTGAATACTGCGAATAAAAACATATTAGATGAAGATGAAAGCAAGCTCATTAAACACATTTGGGCAACACAAAGAAAGTGCACAAGCTCGGACTAAAGAAAAGAATTATTAACATAGAAAGCATTGAGGAAAAATGAAAGTGCTGAGGAATAAATTTAAACTAAAAGCATTACGAGATGAGACAACTTTTTTCGACAGGGATATGATAAAAACTTATAGAACGATTCAAGCAGCTACAATAAAATAAGCTAAGAATATGGGAGGCAATGGGTATACCAACCAAAGTACCTTAGAAAAAGTTAATTGTAAATGGAAGAGTTCTGACAGCGAATTCGAAAAATTTGAAGGCAAAAACTTGCTATAGATGGTGGACAGCGGGAAGGGAAGAGGTTCGATGGACTTGGGAATGAACAAGATTATGAGTAAAGACTTAACTAGCATTGAAAAAGATAGGAGCAATGTAAATAATAAGAATGTAGGCCTCGAAAAGGTGAGCCTTGGTGGTTGAAGTATTAGAGGTTCAAAAAAATATGAAACTAGATGGATAATTGATAAAATCAAACTTAAATGCCCCAACAGTAACGGAAACGTAAAAGAAAGGTAAATGGTTTGTCGGCATGAAACAATATAGGCATGTTCGCTCGGGAGTTGCCTGCCTTATTAATCAAGAATTGACACAAAGTGTTAGTAACTGATTTCTACTTCTGACAATATCCTGGAAATAACAAACGGAAAATAAAATGTGACCAGATGAATTAAAAACTTCTAGGAATAATATATGGCAATAACATAATGCGTCTTCTTGTAGATGCAAATAAGATATAGTCGTGGATGAATGGTCGTACGTATATTCGTTAGTTTTCCCAAAATAGCAAACAGCGTATACCTATAAGGATTGGCCGACATAATACACAGGAAATAAACTGCTCAAGTACAGGTCTAAAGAGTAGCTTCAGCACTGCGAAAACATTAAGTATATGTAGCCCTTGACCATAGCTTTCGATTGATACCCCATATGACCCATGTTGCCATTGAAAAATAAAGTGACCTTTGACATAGGTCGCCAACGGTTGACCTTTCGCCAAAACCAAATAGCGCATGAAGGTGCTCGGGACCTTAGCAACAACTTTGCCCCCTTTCAAAATTTCGATATCTGTAGCCGTTCGAAAGTTACAGGCGATCCAGACAGACAGACGGACGGACGGACAAAACGTTCGCATAAGTACGCTGAAGCTACTAATAAACAAGAATGTGTGTTGTAAGTACTCCGAGGGTGATTTCCGAGGCTTTTACAGCCATTGTCATTATGTAGCAAATGACTTCCAGGGTTGGACCATGTTGTTATTGAGATTAAAGAAGCAAAAGAGCAATGTAACTCAATGTGTAAACCACACAAGAAGCAAAGCCTTTTCGCAAAAGAAGGGATAGAAAAGCCACAATAAGTCAACATGTGAACCACGCTGTTCTGACGTGTTTCAATTCTCCCAACTGGAGGCGGGCTACTATAGGGGCCTTGTGCCCCCCTTCATCCAAGTATAGGAACATTGGGAAGGGTTACAGAAAGGAGGGGTAAATAACGGAAGAAGGATTAGGAATGGTTGAGAAGTACTGCCCCGACATTCGCTTCAGAGAAGGTACTCTGTTGACTCAGGGAAACCACCTCAAAACCTGAATCAGAGTAGGCGGCCGTGGGAATCGAACTCACGACCTTGCGAATGCTACCGTGAACCTACAGAGCTCGGTTGACGATCGGAAGAACAAAAGCGAAATATATAAGCAGGTATCGTCGTCGTGGGAGGAGTTTCGGAATTAGCGTTTTCCACATGGAAAAAAGGTGAAACCCTTCGTCTTGATTGTTTTTTAGGGTGTTTGTAAATTTCAATGGCTTCGCAAATCTTTCTGCTAACTAAAAATGAAAAATGTATGGCGTTGGTGTTCGGCAATGGCTGATGATGAAACAAGATTCGACCTGTGACAACGCTGGTGTTGAGACACGCCCTGTTTCATCAATATATACAGCACTGCAGGAGCAAGAGACTCTTTAAACACTTTTAGATGGGATGGTGTTTATCTTTGGGTGAAGGAGGAACCCTTATGTAATTTAGAGGATTTCATAAATTGGGGAAATCCATTCTCCATTTCAACTGGACAAAAAAGTGTAAAAACCTAAAATTACATAATGCGGCTCCAGCTCATGATTTGGATGTCTATTTCATGAACTGAACAATTGCAGCAAGTAGGTGCGACATATAAATGTAAAGGAAGAACTAGTTGCATAAAATTGGAAAATACCTTCGCACAAAATTCAAAGTAACAAAAGGCACCCCACAAGGGTACTGCATACCATACTTTTGCTGTAATGTATATTAGGGAGACCTTGAAGAAATTAAAACGAAATCTATTTGGTGATGTTTGCGTATTAATAGGAGACGTAACACTCTCTACCCTTTTGTTTGCCGACAATCACGCCTGGAGGCTAACCCTATGCTTTGTAAACTGCAAGATTAGTTTAACAAATTATGCCTTAAAATAGACCTATAATAAGCAAAGTATCTGGTAATTAACAACGAGTGTAATAGCCTAATGGTAACGTTGTTCGAAGTTGCTCTAAATTGGCATCAATTTTAAATTAGGCTAAGGTAGACGACCAATTAGGTAATTATACTATGGAACGAAGAAATCGCCAAACAATTTTTAAAGCCACAATTGAAGGTACTGTAACATACGGATCCGAAGTTAATGTCATCAATCACCGAAACGAAAATCGTCTAAGCGTTTTAAAATGAACTTCTGGAAAAAAAGTTGTGGTATATTCAGAATCCAGCAAGTTCGAAACGAACACATCTGACAAATAATGGATGTGATCAATAGTACAATATGCACCAAAAGACTTATATAGAATGGACACTTAGCACGAATGTGTTAGCTGCTTTAATTGGTAAACCAACATAGGAACTAATGGAAGATAGATATAAATTCCATAAAATACCGTATTCTATGGTAGTGATGTACCGTATGCTTAGTTTTTTATTTGTGTTACTATAGTTCACCTGACAACCGCCTCATATTTGTTTAGTTTACAAGCCAAATCATACATTTTTAAGCTGATTTATTCTATAAAAAAAACTTCGATTTACCATTAGTTTATCGCCGAGGTTGCTATTTTATTTTTATTAATGAGTAGATTTTTGTGTTTGCTTTAGTAAGCGCCATGTATTGTAATTTAGTATTATTAATTCTAATGACGGTATTAATTCAATTAGTCTGTATTGCTGTGGCAGTTGGAGGATAATGAAAGTAATGAATCAGCCGCGTTCTATTCATATTGTATAAGATGGAATAAACCAAGATTGTTTGAAATATAAACCAAAATGAGTAAACCAAAGCTACAAAATACATTTCAATTTTTAACACTGCATGTTTAATAATTACAAATTTTCTCAATTCAAGTATTCAACAATGAAGACAACTGGATTTTCCCAATAAATGGAAAATGTGATGGATGAGCTAATCATATATGTATGTGTAACATGTTGCGCCAACTCGTTATTAATGATGTAAAGGCATCGACTTTATTGTAATAAGCAGCTGGTTAAATTTTCAGTGTTTTGTCTATTGTTATTATTATTAGAGCAATTACGCTCCGTTTTGTGTATATATGAAACCTATCGATTAAGTAACTTCGCTGTAGTACATTGCCCAATATTGTGTAGTAGTATTTACTGATATATCTACCATATACAGAGTGCCCATTTTAAATCGTAACGTCTTAAAATTAGAAAATGGGCAACCCAGGCCATCAGGGATCACTATTTAAAATGGGCTTGTCCAAACATTGAAATTTGTTTTTAAGGCATTCAAATCGGCAATATATTGCAATGGTGTTAGGCCCTACAACTCAACTCTGATAGCATTGCCAAATTAATGGACATTTCACTAAAGCTCAGTGTGAGGTATTTTATATAACTGCAAGGCTAAAACTTGAATTTAACAGAATGAATGCATGTGTAAAGAAATGCCAGTAATAGCAGAATATTTAAATAAAGAACGCTATAAGCAAAGCTCAATTCTCACAGGGATCTAAGTTGACTGTAAGATCAATTTAAAATAAGAGGTTTGTGCAAAGGTAATAGCCGAACTAAAAGAGATTATTAATTACAAAAAGGATTGCAAAGGCAATGAAATGAAGCGTAGAATTCAAGTAAAGTTAGATAGTAAAATTTTGTCAGGGTTTTAAAAGAAAGGTATAAGAAGCTAGATAAACCAATAAACGTTGCAACGAGCAGCTAAGAAGGCAGGCATTAACGCATATAACGGAAATTGTAAGAATTAGCAAGACAGGGTAAAAAGCGAAGAAAAGCAAACAACAGATGGACCATAAATCGTGTGTAAAAGTAGACAGGTGAATTCGAAGGAAGTCTTGCTGCAGGAAGTACTCTAACTTAAATAATCAGTGCAGTGACGCCTGTGAACCATTAAAAGCAATTAATAAAAAACGTGCAGTGGCGCAGAGACACGGTTAATTAGTTATAAATGTAAACAATTTTATTAAGGATAAGAATTTTGTAAATAGTGTTAGTTGTAAGCAAATTTAGTGTTAAAAATAATCAATTTGAACTTGGTCAATATCCGTTTTTTTATGAATATTCCACTTGCAATTGTTTATGACGGATTTTCAAAGAGAACAAAAAAATAAATTGTAAGAATTATTGTGTTGAAATGTGCTCCACTTGAAAGGAATTTTTCAAAATATACAGTTATCAGCATAAAAAGTATACAGTTTTACTGAGTGCATGTCCAAGGTGGTGTGGTAGTATTTTCAGAGATTTCCACCACAAAAAAGTAAAAGGTTCTTCGAAGCTACATTACGATAACTTAGCAGCCGATGCAGCCCAAGCTCCGATCTCTGCGTGGAGCCAAGCGAGTCAACACAGCCCAGAGGAGAAGGCACCAGGTCATAGAACAGCCTTCTAAGAACGTGTCCCAGAAGTTCCATCAGGATCAGCCCCAAAGCAGCACAAGAATTGCATCAGCGTCTCCTACAAGTTCCCGATTCAAGATCGGTAGAGGACAGGTACCGTTTTTGGCTAAAACTGGCTATGTTAGGCCCGTGAAACTTATGTGTATGTAAGAAGAGTCAATACTTAAAACAATCCAAGCATTTCTCGTGGCTGTAAAGCAAGTGCAGTTCGCAATATAGGCCGAGTCCATAATTTGAAGTTAGGCGAAGTTTGAACCCAAGCGACGCTTCGAAAAACAATTGAAAATTTGCCCGCGTCTCTTCAACGGGATCGACAATCAAGTGCTGGAAAAACAAATAACAATTAATGCCGCCAAAACACCCATATTCAAATAATTACCGGTAGAAACTTTGATAAATTTTACTTTGTTTTTAAGTCACTGGCCGCTAACTTGCCAGCGGGATCCATTTTGGTGTAGCATTTGACCTGATTTCAAATATTTGCTTATGCGCATTAGAGCTAAAACGAAAAACAGATCCGTAATCAAATAATTTGAAAAATTACACATTCAACGAAGAACCCAACTGAGATGAGTGATTGCTTTACCAATATGAGCTAGCGTTTATTTATCAATATTTGCAGGTAAATAGAATAAAGGGCATATAACCATTTATTTTGACAAGTAAATACAACTCACTTTTAATCTTCCTAAAAGTTTATAGTACAAACGAAATTTTGCATGGTGGCTCTAATCAACCATTAATTAATTAATAAATTAAACAAAGAGCACAACCATAGCAATATATCGTAAAAAATCATTCGACATTTCGTTTCTCTAGATTTAGAATATGTGCTTGCTGTGTATTGATGTCTACTATATATAATTTGGTGAATGTATAGTTTCGACTATTCAGCATCTCGGAGTAAAACTGTAGTCATTTGTTGGTATACCAGTTTTTAAATCAAATACAGAAACATTGGATATAAATGCTTTTGGGAAATTTTCCGATGTCCCTCAGCAGAAATCCAGAAATAATTTATCCCTAAATAAATTAAAGGCTTTGCTTCAATATTACCGGTAGGAGCATTATTTAAAGTTTCTTGGTTTTATCATTTTTTATGCAAATCAGTTAAACGGGCGATTAGTAGCTGATATTAATATTACGGTTTCAATTTGAGTTGGAGATATTTCAAGACGCCATAGAAATAGTTCTTTAATATATGGTAGCATTTCCTCCCTTTGGGGTTTGTTGGAATTTTTTACGTTATACAGAAAAGTAATATCTTCTGTAGTTATTATAATCTTACTTCACAGCTTCTTATACAAAGTGATTATAAATTACTAGTATTTGAGCCCACCACATAGATGGCTTTACCTACTTATAATAGTTTTTGCATTTTTAAAATTGAATTGTAAATAAAAATGTTGCGAAAGAAAATGTTTTCTTCTTTAATATAGAAAGAGCGTTCAAAATTAAGTACATAATAGGTAAAAATATCATAACGCTGCTACTAATACTGAAACTGCAAAAGAAAATACTGAACAATGAGAACTGCTTTAATTACATAAAAAATACAGACGCTGTAACCACTCGCCTACAAAGGCGTACACATCATACTTGTTTGTAGCTGCGCTATAAAGGACATGTAAGGCCAATCACCGACGAAGTGCGTCCGATTGTTGCCTACGAAAAGGTCACACGGATATTTACGAAGAGATCGAGATACCACACGTTTTACGTAGGGATTGTAGGCTCAAAGTGCCTTGGCAAATACAATCCTTAGCCGTTTCAATGGAATTGTTTTAGTGTTATGAATTGCTGTCCCCTATTTTGACATTTTAAGATGTTATTGTTACTAAATCGCAAGAATATAATGCTTACCGAATATTATACTTTTATACCTCGAAAATATTGACTTGTGCTTCAAGTGTGTTATGTAACCATTTACACTTCTGTATGTACAGAGTGCTTACTGCATAAATATATCATGCACACATACAATAGAGCGACAAAACCAAGACGACGAAAATTTCCAACTCAGTCTGGACATACAATCATATATAATCACTCGCTACATAACAAATAAATTGCTTCTCTTCGTCCTATAAGTAGCTCTAGAGCGAGTCTGCAGAAGATGTTACTCCACTTTCCACGAATCTCTTTTGAGGTCCTACTGTTCTTCTTCTTCCTGTTGTAACAAATACAAATTTACACCTACATGTTGTTGGCCTATAGTTTTACTTCCGCATAGTTGTTTCTATCACTTGTAACTCTACTCTTAGATATCTATTTAAAATGTATCACCTGTTGTATATTTTCTTCTATTTGTAATTTACTGCGTATGGGACCTTTAATCACTGTCATAATCTTTATTTTTGTGGTTGACGCAACCATGTTATAATTTTTAGATGGTGTGACCAATCGATATATTGTAATGGTTTAATGCTTACAGCAATTCTGGTAGCATAACTAAGACGAAAATAAAATAAAGCTTCCAATAGACACAAAATTTATATTTTGTTTATTGCAACATTAAAAAAATTGTTATACACTAATAAATGCAGAAGATATGGTTAGCAGTAGCTATAATTTGATTGACAGAGGTTAGCATTAGATTAAAGCAGTATCGAAAGGATTACGTTAAACTTAATTTACATAAAATGTGCTCGTTATCGGAACAGAACGTTTGGGCGCCGGCGGTCAGGCGTCGGCGATTGGGTGACGGTGTTTCGGCGCTAGAAAAAGTTTAATGGGTTGAAAGTGAAATGGGATTCTTATATTATCGGGCCACATTTTTTGAGCCCGACACGGGCAAGTACAAAATTTGATGTATGTATCATAGTCCAGTAGCAGAGTACAGAAAAGAAGCCTTGCCCTGCAAAAGGGGTAGTTTCAATTTTTTTTTATATGTTTACTAGTTCGAGGTCTTAATAAAAATAGTTTTCCAACACTTCAAGTTGCTTATCGTGCCGCAATCTTGAAAATATGGCACTCTAACCAGTTTTTCCACATTATCTCCTTATGAGTGCATTGTAAGATGACAATAGTTATTATTAATATAATAGAAGCCACAATTTTCTACAACTTTTGTTTAATTTGTTTGTAAGTGAACTAAATATCCACAGTGCTTCCTTTTGAGCTGATTTTCTCATGATTATTGTTTATGTTCAAACAAAATTTGTAGAAAATTATGTCTACTATATAATTTATAATGTTATATCTGTTTGCTAAACGAAGTATACTCCTGCATTTCGTTGGTCATCTCGTCTTTGTTTGTTATTTTACTGGAAATTGTCTTCTCGCTTCTGTTATTGCATTTTTTATTATTTCCCGTTTTGGTTCGGTATTCTAGTTGGATAACTCCTTTTGTAATATTGCTTGTGAGATGGTCTTCATTGATTTTTTCTCATATCTTGTCGTTTTAATAGTTGGAGATCAAAGTTTGTTTTTGGAATTGACTTTTTTAAAATTTAATGTGAAGTTGATTACATAGCATGTTATGATCCGAAGCTGTGTACTCTCCAGTATAGGTTATTAAGAATTAAATTTAAAAGAATTTGTAAAACGGTTGTTTATTAGGATGAAATCAATTTGGTTTTCGATAATGGTGAATTCCAAGCCTTTTGGCTGTTTATCCCTGCATTCGTTATAATAAAGTTTTCATCTTGACAAAAGTTGACCAGTAGCTCCCCCCCTTCATTTATTTCGCCTAATTAGTAACTTCCAGGTATTTCTGCAGTTATTTGGTTTCTCAGTAAAGATAATTTTGAAATACAATATTTCACAGTCGTTGCTATACAGAGAGCCAATTGGTTTCAATTATATGAGACTCTTTGGTACTTTACAATTATTTTGTATAAGTAAATAAATTTTGTATGTTATTTTTATCAATGCACACTTCATAATATATAAGCAGCATAGATGAATTATAAAACAACCGATGAATTACATAACATGATCTTACTATTTTTTGATAGTATAAGGGCCGGTTGCAGAAAGCAATGTTAAGTCTGGTGTTAGCTAACATCGCTTCAAAGTGAACAAAATCGCGTCAAATTTTGTTTACTAATGTATTAGTTACCATAAGCATTTGAGATTTGATTCGTTTTTGTTCACTTTGACGTCGCGTTAGCTAACACCAGACTTAACATTGCTTTCTGCAACCGGCCCTTAGTCTGCTTAACTATAAGAGATCCCAATGACAGTATACTCTTTTCAATGCAATTTCTTATGCAGGTTTTACAGATCAAACCATCATTAACAATGATGATGATTTCTTGCATCATCTTTCAAGGGGAGAAGAAAAATATTTATATAAAGTCTCATTTTAACAACAACAAACGTTCTGGCTCTGAGTTGATCAAAAAAATATCGCATTGATTTTATTCGCCGTTAGTAGCAGATTATTTTTACATTTATCTACAATACATTGGAAACCTTCGTTAGCTTTGTTAACTGTACCATTGATTTCACTTGGAGCGAATGATAAATGCATTTGTGCGTTTTCTACACATAGTTGAACTTGACAGAATTTGAGACAACTTGCAATTACATGACACGTGTAGATACTGAACAGCAGCGGTTCTAGTATAGAACCATGAGGCACACCAGTTAAAACTGTTACCGGCTCGGTCACTGCAGATGAGTCAAGCAATACAGACCTGAATACAATGCGATCTGACATATCAAGTACTTTACTAAAATCTAACAATATAAGTAATATAAGTTTATCTTGATCAGTTGCAGTGAATGTCATCAACTACATTAACTAAAGCAGTGGTGCAACTATGATTAGATCTGAAACCAGACCGGTAAGTTACAGGACACTATACTATTCGACAAGCTGAATATACTGCAAACTTATGGCTTTTGCATAATATTTGACATTTTTGGCTAAATATGTTTTGAACTAGGTACATTGTTAATATTATATTTGCAATGCGGTCTCTCAAAAATATATTTAACATCCTGCATTATATTGCTCTCTGGACCCATTAGTAAGCAAAAAATTATGAAAAATGCTATTAAGCTAACAACAGAAGGCTAAATACACATAGCTGATGGCCTTTAAAATATTATTTCATGGACATAAACAGGATGTAAACAACTGTTCAGATCCCAGATATTCCTGTAAAGTTATTGTATGACAAATAATGCCGATTCATGTTTGTGTAATAATCGACAATATCATGTAAATCTGCTTATAGAACATCACAAAGACTAACCGGAAAAATTAAGGTACCTATATAAACGAATATTGTTGCATAATCATAACTTAAATAATGTCGATCTCAACTCCAATATTATTTTAAATTGAGTGTGAAATTTGTATAACATCACAGTCGCAGTTGAACACTGTAACGTGCAAAATGCTTCTTTTACTTCTTGGCTATCGCCTTCTGGCCTGTTCTTGGTTCCTCAACGTTCCGTTTTCCTATGGGTTTATAATGTTTCCATTTCTAAAGATCTTTGGGAAAAGTACTCCCAGTAGGTCATGTTCAGTTCAGTTATGTGAAACTAACTTGACCAAATGTGACATATACTACTTCATAAATTAAATTAGAATTTTTGACGTTTGATACAAACATTAGCTAAACAAAATGTTCAAACGTCAAAATTATAATACTGCTTGTAAAAAATTCATTCTGCAATTTTTTCAAAAACCATACTTCTTACAAGAAAACTATTGACAACAGTTGTAGACAATTAGGTAATAACACTGTTTAATAAATATTATCATTAATTTTGGATATTATATTCCTTACAAAAAACGGCCCTTACTAAAAGTAGGCCTTCCACCAAAAGCTTGTCGAATTAAAAATGACATATTATTGATCAGCGCGCTAAAAGTAAAATCAGCTGTTTATTTTTAGCACGTGTGTTAAAAGTAAACAGCTGATTTTGGATGTACACTTGCTTTCAAAACTTTCGCGTACACATTCAAAATCAAGTAACAACGATTTTGCAAAATTTTAGCTGTGTGAACGGGTAATTTTGAGATTAGGTTAAAAATGACATTGACAGTATGTGCTCTGTCAGTCGAGGCATTTTGACTTTTCAAAAATTTAAATGTCAGAGTTGATTAATTACAACCCTGATTTAATACAGCAAAAAATAGGTGTACGCGAAAGTTTTGAAAGCAAGTGTACGTCTATTAAACTGAAAACGAGGTGGTAAAGCTACTCTAGTTGTTTCTTTCGTTAAAGGTAAGGTATTTTAACTAATTAGAGCATTATATAATGAATAAAGTAAAATTATTACTTGTGTCAACTAACTGACAAATATTGGCTGCAGAAATAGTCACCGGTGTCGGCTACTTATCCACTGCAATTTTTTTATTACGATATAAATTATAAGTGTCAAAAATGTAAGCCCCTGTTAAATCGATATTTATAGTATTAGAAAAAATGTTGTATGCAAACTCGTGCTAAATGTGTTATTACACTTGACATGTTGTGAAACTGTCTCGTTCACTAAACAGGCACTTTTAGCACTTGTATCATAAATAGCTACCTTAACAACAATTGTAGATAATTATATAATATGATCTTGTTATAGATAATTTTATCTGACAATTATAAAAATTTCCCGGAAAACGGAAAAAACATAAAAGTAAAGTACCACTTCCGGTTAGCCGATATTGGCCAAAACACTGGAATCTCCGAATGTATATTAAAAACGTAGATATAAATTTTTAACTTGATCAATTAAATCGTCTGGGCTGTAAAGAGGATACAGGCAGACCCAAGACTGACAGACATTACTTCGAAAACTACTTTTTAAAAAACACGGAAACGGATATTTTCGCAAAAATGTTGAGTTTCAAAATTTTCATCATTACTATATTTTGGTTTTGCAGGCTTTCACTGCCGTTGTCATTACGTAATAAAGGACTTCCGGGATTAGACTGAGAATGACACAGTCTAATCCCGGAAGTCCTTTCTCGATAATGATCGAGGTCAAAGAACTCACTGTTTCGCCCACTTTCGTAAAGGGCTTCATCAGGAGGTAAGCGAAAGAGGAGGGTAACTCAAAGTGTAAACCACACCAGTGTCATCAAAAAGGATCTTATGGCCGGTATCGCGTTGGTGTTCGGAGATGAATGGATGATGAAATAAGATCCGACTTAAGGCAACGCTGGTGCTCAAAGATACAAGTTTTTACTGAACGTCCTGTTTTCCAAATGTATACAGCATTACAAGAGCAAGGGACCCTAGAAACACCTTAACATGATATGTTGTTTAACTTATCTTTTGCTGAAGGAAGAACCTGTGGGGTTTGAATACTGTTTTGATATCTTGTTTTTTAAGAAACTTTCCTACCGATCGGTGGATCTTGATGGATATAAGAAAGAAAGACTATTTCTGGGAGAGCATCGATTTTTGGAGGTTTGGTTGGCCGTGGTTAAAAATGGCAATTGATGGCAGACTGTATATCCCTAGCACGGTAACCGTTGTTTCTAAGAATTTCCCGAATATGATTCAATTCAGCATGGATATTATCGGGTTGAAATATGGTTACTTTCTATCTCTATGATGAACTTAATGTATGGATGTTGACTATTGAGATGGTTTAAGAACGGGAAGTCACTTCTCTCATAAAATTTTCAGATCTTTCCGCTGATATTCAATGGAAGTTGATTCCCCTCAGGCCCATTATCAGTACCATAGATTCCCCTACTTACTCATTACCGAAATATTTAAACACTATCGTCAAAGTTCACTGGTAAATCGTCAATGTATGTTCGCAATTCGAACGTGTCGAATGTGATTTACTTTGTGAATGTCGATGTCACTTCTCTATTTCTGATTCCATAGTCATAATCCAACACTTGTTATTAGATCATAGGGAGCAGTATTTGTCTACCCGCTCTTATAGAAAAATGCTTTTCCACTTAGTTCCTATTTCAAGGGCAGTTCTTTAAACACATCTCTGGTGCGGCTATGGGTTCGCCTCTTTCACATGTCTTTGCCAATATATTTATTATTTATTATTATTATTAACTCAATACAAGGGCAGAGATAAATCTATTATGCCCAATATACAAAAAAAAGGTCTGTATGAAAAAAAAGTAAGTAAAACTAAACTTAAATATTATGCACAAGAGTCGTATCTACTTTTGAAAGCGCTGACACTTGGTGCGGTCACAACGGAGTCGGGAAGAGCGTTCCAATTGGTGACTATCCGGTTTGCTAGAAAATGTTGCCGGTGAGAAGTTCTGAAAGGCTCCTTTGTTAGCTTCAATGAATGTCCTCTTAAGCGATCGTTCATGTTACACATAAAAATAGTTTTGAGATCTGTGGAAAGTTTGTTGTGGAGTATTTGGTAAGTTAATATGGCATCTCCACGACGTCGCCGGTCCTGTAAGAAGGGAAGTTCCAAACGAGATAGACGTTCTTCGTAAGACATCCTTCGAGACCCAGAGATCATGCGGGTGGCTGCTCGTTGTGTTCTTTCCATGAGTTGTATGTCCCTGATCAGAGAGGGGCTCCAAACTTGAATGGCGTACTCAAGGTGAGGTCGGATGTACGATTTATACAGAGTCAAGAACAGACTTGGGTCTAATTGCTGGAAGCTTTTAGAAAGTAAATATTTTGATGTATTGGCTTTTTTGACAGCTGCTTGAACTTGTTCAGACCATGAGAGTTTATTATTTACTATGATACCTAAATCGGAGCAACTATCTCTCGGGTGGATTAGGAAATCATTTATCTGATAAGATAGACGGGGGTTATTATATCCAATATGTAAAACACAGCACTTTTCAACATTAAGAGGGATAGACCAAGTCTCACACCAATTTTGAATAGATTTCAGATCCTCTTGTAGTGTGTTGTAGTTGGTGAAAGGATTTCCGAAAAACTTACTATCGTCGGCATAAAAAGCATGACTGGACTTTATAACATGCTGAAGATCAGATGCATATAAAAGAAACAACGTTGGGCCAAGAACAGAACCCTGAGGTACACCAGAGCCTACATCATGCCAGGTTGAATATTCAGATCCAATCCTAACTTTGAACTTACGACGTGATAAAAAGGCCGAAATCCAGGATAAAAGTTTTCCTCGGATACCAAAGTGTTCAAGCTTTAGAAGAAGTCTGTTTTTTGGAACTTTATCAAAAGCTTTTGAAAAGTCCAAGTATATGACATCGATAGGTTGTTTGTTATCCAAGGCTTATGGAAGCTTTGGATACCGTGGCTCTATAATCTTTAAAATTGGAACCCAAGGTCTGCCGAATGCTTTCATTCTTATAAAAATAAACTTTAAGAATGTAACTCCACCAGTGAATGGTTAGCTTTTTCAGAAACAATTTTGTTCCTCGCCCACCAGTATTTCAGATATTGTACGTAGTTTATTCGTTAACATTTTTGAGTGGGTCTTATAATTTGCTGTTAATAAACGATTGCCCCTACAGTTTTCACAATAATTTCGTTTATTTTTTTAATAGAGATATTACTTTGGATACTGTCTGCTGTTTTGGATATTATCTATATCTGGTGGTTTTACTTGTTTTTATTGCTTGTTCTAGTTCCTGTGTCATTTGGTGTACCCCTTTCTTACTACGCTTCGCTTCATCACTTTTCCGCCAAATTTTCAATCTATCACTGTTTTCATATTTCGGTATCTATTATGTGTTGCCGTGTCGTATGTTTTTCAGTTTTATTCAAATGTTTCATTATTGTATAAGCTCTATATTGCCCCTTATGTACGTCTTTTTCTAAGTCTTCTATGTATGCATTTTCTACAACTTAGTAGGTGTTCCTCTTTTTGAGATGGTACAGCTATGTTTGTAGTTTAATTCTGCTGCTAGTATTCTATTAGTTAATAAGCTGTTATCTTAAACCACTTGTGTCAAATGATAATTCCAAATGTGTATCTCTTTCTTTTTGTGATTCCTTGTACTAGGTCTAAAGTGCCTTCTGATTTGTGTAACTCCTCCGATCCTTCTAGCTTCGTAGTGACTTTAGGGCTGAATGTACATTCAGCCCCAAAGCTTAGAAGTCTTCTAATCTTCTTGCACGTTTCAAAAAGCACTGACGAAGATTGTAACTTGTTTAAGGGATGAAGGGTTGAAAAGGAAAATGTAAATGGAGTAGCCAGGCCTAACTACCCCCTGAGATATGTGTAGCCTATGTCTCTTCGCAGATGAACACACCGCAGTGATAGAGAATGTATTAGAAATTCAAATAAAGCACGGACAAAATATTGGTGACGTGTATTGCTTAACTATGCGACCTAGTGAATTACTTAACATAATTTCGAGACCGACGTCTGCAAAAACTCTGTGTTTCCAAACAATAACGCTACAATTTGGCCCAGTAAAGTGACACGAATGCTGAGGCTTGCTTAAAGATAGCTTAAAATATTACACATTATGAACTACATTTAGAATTTCTCTAATTTCCTTAAAACTTAACACAAGTATCTATTTTATGGTGGAACGTTAGTTTGAACACACTAGTGCCGAGTATTTCTTCTGAAGTTTGTTAGATTGCACCACTCCTTATCTATGCCTTTTTGAGTATTAATTTAATTGTTTTAGTTGTTTGATACACATGTTTTTTATCGTCTTTATCTGCAAGATGTATTTTGTATACTTTGTTCTCTTTCTCCTTCGTTTTAGCTCTATCAACCGTGATCCCTTTAGCAAGTCAATGTAAAAGGAGATGGTGCAGCCTCAGCAAACGTGGTCATCTTTGACTAGGGGAGACTGATTAATTATATCTTAACGAACTGAGACCGATATTAATTGAAAACTGCAAAATATCTTAAGTTCTTCCTCATTGCAGTAAAGTGTGCTTTCTACTTACGGTCGTATGAGTTTATTTACTGTTATGTTGTCCACCCTAGCATTGAAACCTGCTGCAATAGTTATGTAACGATTTTTATTAATTTTATTATATTATGTATGTCGTATATTTGTATATCTTGAACTAATTTATTGTAGATTTTCGTTAACTAGAATGTAATTTTTAGTCTGTCAAACTTAGCAAACTGTCGGAACTTTTCGCCATTAATATTGTTTATATATGTTTAACTTAATCCTGCGTTCCAATCCTTCGTAATGGTGATACAGTTGCTTTGATTATATACTTTTAGAGTGTCTTATAAACCCATGACTCCTTTTTCCCATCATCTTCTAGCGCAAATATGGAAAAGATTATTAAAGTACCTTTGGCGGTGTGTAATTCGACCTTTGGCGGTGTGTAATTCGACCTGTAAGATCCTTTTGTTTATGTATTGGTGGCTTTGTATTTGTATTTCCAATCGCTATGTAAAATTATTTCAACACCTGTCTCTGCTCGATTCTTTTATGGAACTCCACTATCATTACTCAATCGTCGATGTTTTTTGTTCCTCTATCTATTTTCTTAGTTTCTGCGAACACTGTAATATTTATTTTCTTTTCTTTCGTAATATATATTAGTTCTAGTTCTTTCGTGGCAATCCCTCTTAGTTCAATGTTACCTTTATTTGGTGGGTTGTTCATTGACGTTTTTCCTTATTTAACGCATGGTCTTTACCATTGTATCCTGTTGTTCAAACTATTTTACGCGAGGCAAACACACAGTAAAAAAATATATAGGAGCGGTATCTGGACCATATAAAAAATTAGAAGTGCTTGTGAAAGAAAATTTTCCACAATGTATTTGGACACAATGCATGATCCAGAGTGAAGCTCTTACTGAAAAATTGCAAAATATTAAACACCGTTAATAAAATTTTGGGTTACGGTATACTATCGCATTTCTGTTTGAAATTAAACTTTAGACTGAACTCATCGTTAGTACTAATTAATCATGAACACTTCGGACTTCCGTATTGCAACGAGACCTATTTAGTCCTCATGTGGTTGGGACCCCACCGTTGCAAGTCGTATTGAAAAAAAGTCTACTCCTTAATATTTGAATAATTATTTGCCTCGTTTTTGCCAACTTGCTCAGTTTACAAAACGAGATCTCTTACCGTTGCTTCCGAGTCGAGGTTGAGGTTAATCCATGCAACAAAACTCTGGTAGTTGAACCACCACAGTTAAGGATCTGAATGTAATACTCCATGTGTTTGATTCACACAGATGCGTGCATCAAAACCTTTTTGATTATAATTAATCACGTAATTCAAGTCATAACTGTTTTATCTCATTCAAAGGTCGTGGTAAAGCCAAATTTGCATCTTGCCGTATTTGTTTGCCTCTGTTAATGTTGGAAAGGAATTTGTAAGCTTCCCTTAATGGCTTTAAAGCGGATGGATACATTTTCTACTAGAACTTAAGCCGACTTAGCATATTTGGGAATCATGGGTTTATGGATTTCGTTCAATTGCCTCATTGAGAGAGCTTAGCATTAAGGTTTCTTAGAATAAGCATTTTTCCTAAATAACGTGCGATGCTCCGATTGGCTACGCAGGATCGCCTCAGCCAATAGTGTTTGAGCTTGCCCCTCCTTGAATTGGCGAGTTCGTCTCGCTGTAAATTCAGAGTTAGTTAGATTCAGAGCCTCGAGGAAGCAAGTTCAGCTATGCTTTGTGCTAGTTTGCGTTTCGGTCTAACTCCCTGGTAAAGTCGTTTCCAGGTTGTTTTGTGTTACGGTTACGCGCAATTCGCTATTTTCGCGTGGCCAATCCAAGCGTGTCACAACAGTTGAAGCTTTTGTAAAAAACCATCGGTCCATCAGTGACGTTTGTAATCGTTGTTACTCAATATACTCGTGTTTGTTAAGTCTTGTTTCACTCCAACAACTAACTGAACCCAAGTTAGGGTTATTAAGTGGCAGTTCCCGGCAATCCCATTGAACCGGAACTCGCAGTGGATTAATTGGGGGCCCCATTCGTGGAAGCCTCTTATCAAGTTAATCGTACAAAAAACATTGGTCCTTCGAGCCGGATGTGGAAGAAGCTAAAAAACGCGAGTGTACAAGTTTCCAGTAGCTGGTGGATGCAATTGCTCCAACATCGTTTCGTCGGAGAGCGTCAAGAAGCTTCGCCAACACCAGGAAATTCAACCATCGAGAGCTTACACCGAGTCCAGGTCCCACGTCAAGCGGCAGCGATCGGCAGCGGGTTGGTTTTCTGTTCGTCAAGAAGTTACTACGTTCTCAAATCAAAAGTAAGTCCTTTTCCATTACACCTTCGTTTAGTGCTGTTTTTTGCTTGTGTCAGTCATGGTGGAAACTCGTTCGACATCAGCGGTCATGTCGGAAACTCGCGCTTTAACCACTCGTTGCAAATTCATAAAAGCCCAAGTAGATCGTTTCAAAACTCTATTTCATAGAATTTCTTCGTCCAGCCCCGTGAAGGCTCACGAGGTCGGCAACTTGTCAGAAGAGTTTAGTTGTTTCCAAAATTTGTTGGATGAGTATAAGAAGTCAATGGAGGGCCTAATGGAGGCCGACGCTGAACACTTTGATGAACTTTTCAATGAATTCGACTCTTTTATGACTCATTTTAGCGAGATTAGTAGCGCAGTAAAGGAATTCTTATCAAAAAATAAGATCAGTCCGGGTATAAAACCGAATCTAGGTCAAAATTCTTCGCAAAGTGGCCCTTCAGGAGAGCTCGCTGGATTAAGATTACCACCCTTAGATTTGCCTTCCTTTTCGGGGAAATTCGAGAATTGGGTTCAATTTCATGACTCCTTTACGTCGCTTATTCATAACAACGTTAATTTGACCAACGTTCAGAAATTTTACTATTTGATTTCTTCCCTCAAGGGAGAAGCTGCTAGTTCAATCTCGTCGTTAAAAGTTACCAACGATAACTATACCATTGCTTGGGACATTCTAGTCAAGCGCTTTGAAAATAAGAAACTGATAGTAAAATCAAACATAAATGCGTTATTCAGTTTAGAGAGCGTAAAAAAGGATTCACATTCGTCTGTTCAAAGGCTGCTCGATAGTGTAGTTAGAATTTTGGAAATTTTAAAGGCGTACGGGGAACCCACAGTCGACACCATACTAATACATATCATAGTTTCGAAGCTCAGCTCAGCAATGCAGACTGACTGGGAATTATGCAAACATGCCGGACAATTTCCTACTTTGCGAGAGTTGTTAGATTTTTTAGAGAGCAAAAGTCACTTATTAGGTTCGCTGGAAGCTGCGAAAATAGGTTCGAGTTTGGGAAATCAGGGATCCGAGCAAAAAAGTCATGCACGCGCTCATGTAGCCAGAGAGCAAGGTAATCACTCTTGTGATTTTTGCAAAAATAGTAATCATTTGATTAGCGCTTGCGAATCTTTTTCAAAATTATCGGTTAACGCTCGTATCGAAGAGGCGCGTCGTTTGAAACTATGCAACAATTGTCTCAAGCCCGGACATTTCGTGGTAAAATGCACATCGTCGAGATGTCGCGTATGCAGAAAAAAGCACCATACTTTACTGTGTTTGTGTCCAAAGCGCGACGCGCACGAAAATATTCCGTCGCCGCGTCCTGGACCGCCAGAAACCAGCAGCTACGCACGGGAGGTCGGGGCCGTCGCACAGTGGGCTGTAACTGCATTAAGGCGGACTTACGATTTTTTTCTAAAAAATTGCATTTTTGAGTATACCAATCGACAGAACTTATTGATTATAATGAAACTTGTACCTTGTCATTTTCCGCTAAAATTAGTTTTTATATGAAAAAAATGCATTTTCTTTTTTTTTTGTATGGAACGAAACAAAAAATGTCGTATTTCAGCCAATTGCTAGCCGATCTCGGCTTGGGACGTACTAGGCCTTATTCTATGACTGTTTTCCGATAGCTTTCGGTAAAAAACGCGCGCACAGAGGTGCGATTCTGACGGATATACAGTGTGTCCCCGGATAGGTGAAACGACTCTTGTAAAAGGTAAAAAATTCTCGATTTAAGTTTTTTTTTGGGGTTCAGCGCTGCTTGGTTGAAGGCGAATTTCTAACATTATTTCAGTTTTGAAAAATCAAGTATGCCTTGGAAATGCTTAAAAATCCTATTTTTCAAAACACTTATTTTTATGTAAGGTAAAGTACCTTTTATGTGGCAAATACGACAAAAAGTTATTAAGAAAACTTGTTTAGAATCAACATCTCGGTCCCTATAGCAAATTTAAAATTCCTTAGCCAACTTTGATCTCTCACAATTTCTTTTTATGTTTAGGTCACAAATCAAAGAATTTTACTTTTAACAAAGATTTTTATTGGAAAAACAAATACTTTTAACAAAGTTTTTTACTTCATAGTAAAAAAACCTTGTTAAAAATAAAATTCTTTGATTTGGAAAATAACTACGAGTATAAAAAGAAATGTGAGAGATCAAAGTTGGCCGAGGATTTTGAAATTTCGTATATGAGCCTAGATGTTGATTGTAAACAACTTTTCTTAATAACTTTTTGTCGTATTTGCCACATAAAAGGCACTTTACTTTAGAGAAAAATAGGATTTTTAAGCATTTCCAAGGCATACTTGATTTTTCAAAACTGAAATAATGTTAGAAATTCGCCTTTTACCAAGCAGCGCTGAACCCCAAAAAATAAAAATTTAAATCGAGATTTTTTACCTTTCACAAGAGTCGTTTCACCTATCCGGGGACACACTGTATATCCGTCAGAATCGCACCTCTGTGCGCGCGTTTTTTACCGAAAGCTATCGGAAAACAGTCATAGAATAAGGCCTAGTACGTCCCAAGCCGAGATCGGCTAGCAATTGGCTGAAATACGACATTTTTTGTTTCGTTCCATACAAAAAAAAAGGAAATGCATTTTTTTCATATAAAAACTAATTTTAGCGGAAAATGACAAGGTACAAGTTTCATTATAATCAATAAGTTCTGTCGATTGGTATACTCAAAAATGCAATTTTTTAGAAAAAAATCGTAAGTCCGCCTTAATGCAGTTACAGCCCACTGTGCGTCGCCCCGAGCGAGGCACCCGTCGCATCCGTTTCAGCAGCTTGTAGCCGTCCTGCAATCGCGGCGCCAGCGCAAGTTTTATTGTCCACGGTTAGCGTATTCGTAGAAGGATCCTCCGGGTCATTTTCCCGGGCAAAAGCTCTTTTGGACCCCGGATCCCAACTTAACTTAGTTAGCGCCGACTTGTGTCAAAATTTGAAGATTGCGAAACGAGGTAATATCACCTCACTGTCGGGTGTTGGTGCCAGGGCTCTGAACGCTGAATTCAGAGCAAACGTTCGAATCCGCTCCCGCAACGGGAAATACGAGGACATTTTGAGCTGTGTTGTGTTAGACAAAATTACGGACCCTCTGCCGGTCCTTGCTTTCTCGTTGAGGGATTTGAAGATCCCACCAAACATTGTGCTAGCCGATTCAGATTGTAATACACCGGGAAAGATTGATCTTTTATTAGGCGCGAATGTCTTTTGGCAAGTGCTCTGTCAGGGACAGGTGAAATTGGGCCCAGAGAAGCCATTCTTAACAAAAACTCTTTTTGGTTGGGTTTTAGGCGGAAACATGAACGTCGAAAATCGAGCGCTCATGCTTTCAAATAGAGTTCATTTAAGTGTAGCCGGCATCGAGCACGGCATTCAGAGATTTTGGGAAATCGAGGGGGCGTACGGTTCATCAGGCCGACTCTCTGCTGATGACAAATTTTGCGAAGACCATTTTCAATCGACTACGAAACGGGCGTCGTCGGAGCCGCGTAGGTTCATCGTGAGCATACCTTTCAGGAAAGATGCTCCATCGCTGGGAGACTCGCGCGGTATAGCGTTAAAGCGTTTCTATTCATTAGAAAACAAATTGTCAAAAAATCCCGAGTTGAAAACCGCGTATTCCGCATTTCTCAAAGAATACGAGTCGCTTGGTCACTTGAGCAAGGTGGACGACGAAGCGAGCCTTCCTCATCCTCGGTTTTATTTGCCACATTTACCAGTCATAAAGGAGGACAGTTCAACGACCAAACATCGCGTTGTTTTTGACGGCAGTTGTGCGTCCTCCTCCGGAGTATCGCTTAACGACTTTCAACATAAAGGCCCAGTGGTCCAGCAGTCGTTGTTTGCAATTCTTTGTCGCTTTAGGCAATTCAAGTACGTGCTGAAAGCAGATTGCGCCAAAATGTACAGGCAAATCGTCGTGGACCCCTCGCAGACGCAATACCAATTAATTTTATGGCGTGACGACAAAACCTCAGCGGTAAAATGCTTCAAATTATTAACGGTCACCTACGGTACTAAATCAGCCTCGTACCTAACAACTAGGTGCTTGATACAAATCGCCCAGGAAATCGAAGCATCGCTTCCAGAGGCCTCATTAAGAATTAGCCGGGATTTTTATGTAGATGACCTACTGACTGGTTTTGAAAATAGGGCGGAAGCCATAAAAACGCAATTCGAAATTAGTAGCGCTTTGTCGGGGTACGGGTTTGAATTGCGAAAGTGGGCATCCAACGACAGTGAAGTAGCTAGCGCCATTGGTGTAGATCGCGGCAGCGTAGAGCCCATTTCTTTGACGGAAGACGCCACGGAGAAAACTCTCGGCATTTTTTGGGATACTCGGCGGGACGTGCTAAGTTACAGAGTGAACCCTAGCTGTTGCAAATCAGTTACCAAGCGGGCTATACTCTCTAGTATGGCTCAAGTATTCGATCCCTTGGGACTACTTGGTCCAAGCGTTCTAACTTTGAAACTTCTCGTGCAACGGCTTTGGCAGTTGAAGTTGTCATGGGACGAAACGGTGCCCATGGAGATGCGCTCCAGATACGACGAACTCCATTCTTCATTACGCGCTTTGGGCTCATTGGCAATTCCGAGACGGGTAATTTGCGATGACATAAATTCGATAGATCTCCACAGATTTGCGGACGCGAGTTCTGTAGTCTATGGGTGCGCCGTGTATATACGTTGCGTTGACGCGCGCGGTAATGTCACCACCAATTTGCTTTGTGCTAAGTCAAGGGTCGCTCCATTAAAAACAATATCCTTGCCTCGTTTGGAGCTATGCGCAGCCTTACTGTTGGCTCGTTTGATTAAAACTATACTCGATTCCTCCGCATTTAAATTTGACCGCGTGTACTATTCGTCGGACTCCACCATAACTCTGCACTGGATAAATAAGGATGCGAGTAATTGGAAGACGTTCGTCGCGAACCGGGTGTCCGAGATTCACGAACTAAGCAATAGGGAAGAATGGTTTCACGTGCGTACAAATTGCAACCCGTCCGATATAATTAGCAGGGGAATGTTACCCCAGGAGTTACTCGACTCACGCTTGTGGTGGCACGGGCCAGAGTTTTTGTCACAGGCGGACTTAAAACCCCAGCCCGTTAAAATTGATTCGGGTGAGCTAGCAGCCCAAGAGTCGCGCCCAGTAGTGGCCACTCTTCACCATCGCGTCCCAGAATTTGAACTTTTCAGGCGCTATTCCAGTTTCACCGGTGCCAGAAATCAGCTATCGGAATTAAAAAATATCCTGTCAGGCTCTAGTGAGCAATGCATAAGGGAAGAATTGTCGAAACATAACATTAAGTGGAATTTTATTCCGGCACGCTCTCCGCACTTTGGCGGCATTTGGGAAGCGGGGGTAAAGTCATTGAAATATTATTTAAGGCGAATATCTTGCAATGCAAAGTTAACTTTCGTTGAGTATTACACCATGCTGACTCAAGTGGAGGCGATACTAAATTCCCGTCCACTCTGTGTTCTCCCTACCGACGCCTCATTCCCCGAAGTCCTTACTCCTGCCCACTTCTTGATCGGTCGGAAGCTGACTTCGTTTCCGGAAGCCCAACTCCAGGGCATACCGGAAAATCGTCTCAGCCGCTATGGGCTGGTCCAGCGGCTGTCCCAGCAGTTTTGGGATCGCTGGTCCCGGGACTACCTCCACCTCCTGCAGCGCCGGCCTAAGTGGAAGTCCTCCAGCACGTCTCTAGCCCCCCAAGTGGGCGACGTGGTACTCGTCCACGACGAGGCATCTCCAAGCTACCGTTGGCCACTGGCAATCATTTCGGCCACATATCCAGGAGCGGATGGTGTTGTGCGTGTGGTGCAAGTGCGCGATTCCCGAGGGAATCTCCTGAAACGCTCGGTGCGTAAAGTGTACATCCTACCCAAAGACGATCATTGCGATCAAGGGCAATAAACATTGACTTTGCTCTTAGTTGGTAGTTTTCGCTAATTGAACATTTTGCTAGGTTTAGTTGTTTCTTTGCTTGTATTCATGCTAGTTGTAAGTTATCTGTAAGACTCTTGGATTATCATCTGTCATTAGTTCTTGTTATGCATTTGATTATTTTGTAGTGTTAGATTTCAGTTTAATTTTGGGATTTAATCACGTCGTGCCATAGTCGGCACTTCGGGGGCGGCATGTTTGATTCACACAGATGCGTGCATCAAAACCTTTTTGATTATAATTAATCACGTAATTCAAGTCATAACTGTTTTATCTCATTCAAAGGTCGTGGTAAAGCCAAATTTGCATCTTGCCGTATTTGTTTGCCTCTGTTAATGTTGGAAAGGAATTTGTAAGCTTCCCTTAATGGCTTTAAAGCGGATGGATACATTTTCTACTAGAACTTAAGCCGACTTAGCATATTTGGGAATCATGGGTTTATGGATTTCGTTCAATTGCCTCATTGAGAGAGCTTAGCATTAAGGTTTCTTAGAATAAGCATTTTTCCTAAATAACGTGCGATGCTCCGATTGGCTACGCAGGATCGCCTCAGCCAATAGTGTTTGAGCTTGCCCCTCCTTGAATTGGCGAGTTCGTCTCGCTGTAAATTCAGAGTTAGTTAGATTCAGAGCCTCGAGGAAGCAAGTTCAGCTATGCTTTGTGCTAGTTTGCGTTTCGGTCTAACTCCCTGGTAAAGTCGTTTCCAGGTTGTTTTGTGTTACGGTTACGCGCAATTCGCTATTTTCGCGTGGCCAATCCAAGCGTGTCACAACAGTTGAAGCTTTTGTAAAAAACCATCGGTCCATCAGTGACGTTTGTAATCGTTGTTACTCAATATACTCGTGTTTGTTAAGTCTTGTTTCACTCCAACAACTAACTGAACCCAAGTTAGGGTTATTAAGTGGCAGTTCCCGGCAATCCCATTGAACCGGAACTCGCAGTGGATTAATTGGGGGCCCCATTCGTGGAAGCCTCTTATCAAGTTAATCGTACAAAAAACACCATGCTTCCACTCCAATAAAAGCCAATCTGTTTGCAATAGGCGTAATACATATATATAGTGGTTTTACACAGAAATGTATAAAACAAGAACACATCAATAAATGGCGATTACATACATAAACGCCGATCATTTATATTATTCATCATACATATATAGTTAAATAATAATTAAAGAAAACAAGGTAAATTGTGTTATAGTCGAATCTCAAATGGAACTGGACCCCCCTCCCCTCAGAAGGCCGACCCTGAATCGGTATTTCACCGGGTTTCACAAACGTAATTCGACATACAAACGATAAACGGGTGTTTAACGTCAGAAAGCGCCTCAATTCATGGTCCGAACTCAAAAAACGTCGCCTCCCTGGAACGCGAATTGACCAATGTGATGTAATTCGTTAATTTCCCCTGAAATTTACATGCCGACGCCGAGGTCAACACCGTAATTTTTCAGTTGTGGAAGACTTCTTCACCTAGCTAGACGGTTTGATCTACCTTCTGAAAGTCGCTGTTCCAGGCTGAAGATAGTATCGACTGGTAACTTAATTTGCTCTCCTCCGGACTCGCTCATTGCTTTGAAGCCCTTTTTGAAAGCACCAAGTCCCTGCCGTCGCAGCTTACCCGCAGGAATCAGCAACCTATATAACTGTTGGACGCCGGTACAATTTTATGAGAAGATTACCTATTTCCCTTAATACTTGTATCGCGAATGATGCACTTTTTGCATGCGTCACTTAATTAGCACACCAGTTTTAATGTCTAAAACACTTAATTCGAATTTAAATACGTTACATGATACATAAACGTACAAACTAATTATTTATTAGATGGTTATTAGTTATTGTTTTGAGCTAAAGTGTATCGGGTCAAAAACCTGTTTTGCATACGTCGAGCAACACTTCAAAATTGAAAACGCAAGCAAGACTAATAATTCATACAATAGAAACCTCCGCTGTTGCTTTGTAAATATATTAAAAATCATATAAATTAATTAAAATTTGCAAAAATATTTTGAAGAAACTCAAACTTGATAAGCCAGGCTTGATCCACTACATTACAAACCGTGAACAAATCAGAAATGCATTATTATGTATTTTTATTTTTGATTAAACAAATCCCTAACTACATTTCCAATATCTTTAATTTGCAGTGTATACTGGTCAAGGGAAAATGTTAGCATTGATGAAGAATCCGATACTATAACGTACATGCTAAAGAGAAGCTTCACCTTTAACCAAAAGGAGTCTGGTTGTCGATCTGAAGATGATTTTATAGTTATGATCAATGGTGCTTTAGTGGTAATATATTTAATTTCTATTTTGAAATTCTTAAGATGACTGATTACTTGGCCAACTTTTCAGAGCACAGCCCTTCAAGTTTATAGTATATTGCCCTCAGCTATGGCTACTGTAAACGATGCCGTCCCATATTTGTACAAAGACGCTAAAGACGTATTTGTCCGTGCAACTGCAAAGCAAATTTTGTTCGAGGGGATACTCATCACGTGCCATGACCCCGAAGTAGGTTAGTGTTTGGTGTTTTGATAAAAAGTGTCTTATATTTACGTACAAGTGGCATGAAATGATCCAAATTTGGGTTCCTAGAAAATAAGATGTCTGACATAGCATGAGACAAAATTCTCAAATTTATGTAGATATGTTTAGGTAAGAATACGACAACAGTATTCATGAAAAATTAGGACTTAATCATCTTTTTCATAATCATTCATTTCATTCAATTTTAATCTTTGTTTATTCTTACCCAAAGTATTTTTTTAGACTTCGTTTGTGGCGCTATGAAAGGTATGTTGCCCCCCACGATGGAATTTAGCGGCAAGGACTTCAAATTTTCTTTGTTTTCATACGTGAGTGCTTACTTAAACTAGATTTTTCTACACTAATTGACAATTTTTCTAGATGAATACGACACTCAGCGGACCATTTGTAATAGGTAGAGGAATAAAAAACACAACCAGAGGAGACGTCCTATCCTACAAAGGGCAACCAAATCTAGGAATATGGGCAGGCCGTGCTTGCAATATGATTAATGGTAGCGATTCAACCCTGTTCTATCCTCTGAAGACGCCACCAGAAAGAATGTACGCATTCGGTCACGATATATGCAGGTATGATGCAGTTTGTTTAATTAGTTATAAGAGTAAGTGGAGAGGATAGCTCATAAATGTTCCTGATAAAATGCTTTACCAATTCGGAATAAGACAGAAAAAAGGTAACATCGACACAGCTTGTAACCGAATATCCATGGGCAGAGCTGTAGCAGATGTATGATTAAGGTACTACGATACGGAAGGCAACAGAAAACCACCAAGTACAATTGTCATGCTAAGAAAATAAATAATTTGGGTGTCAGTTTCTAACATACCTTAAATTATCAGAGAGTGCGAAGAAACATAGTGACAGCTGTGAGAATTCCGAAGTAAGGAACAAATTATGTGTACCAGAAATACTGATAAACACTACACTTGAAATGGAAAGGCTAGGAATCAACATCCTTAGAATAAGTGACGCTCAATGGCCAGGATCAGGCAAATAATGTCTAACTAGGAATGGAATGATGAACTACATGGGAAATGACGATCTAAATTACAGATATGGCATTACCATTATTGTTAATAAAGAGATAAATAAATCAGTCCCATCTATTTACCATTTTTAGAACGGATCAATATGTTGACATGTCGACACCTATAAATTAATCAACAATATGTAAACTCTATGTTTCTACCGACAAAGATGGATCTAAATTTAAACTTTTTATCAACATCTAGACTACACCCTTAAATCCTCCAAAAAGCGTGAAGTAACTTCAGCAATAGTTGGTGAGTTCAATACCAAAGTCGGCCAAGGTAAAGTAAAGAAAGAGAGACTTGGAGGCTGGAACTAACAAGGAGAACGATTAATAAAGTTCTCCCAAAACAAAGAGGTCATAATTGCAAATACTCTATCTGACTACTAAAGAGACGACTTGGTGTCTTGAAAGCATATTGATTCTATTTTTATTAGTCGTAGATTCAAGAACGCAGTAAGATCAGCTAAGATGTACTCATGAGCTGAGGTTTCTTCTGATCATAAATTTTTCGTAACTTTCATCAATGTGCAGTTAAAAAAATACAAATGTATAAGGAAGAATCATAGATACCAGAAGACAATATTTATGCAACCACTAACGAAAACTACAACAAAAATACAAACAAATTAAGAAAAAGAGTAAGGACAATTACTATGGTGGAAAAGAAATATCTTAGGAAAATAACTGAAAAATCAACACCAGATACGATAAGAGATTCAACTTTTAGGGAGGAACTGGTAATTAAAATGATACGTGCACAAAAAAGATCGGCTGAGCACCGAATAGCAAGAATAGTATTAGAGATAAAAACGGAAGGCAGACGACCTAGCGGAATACAAAGAAGAACGTCAGCGACATATCAAGGAAAAAGGGAATAACGATGGTGGAGGTCAACATAATGACAACAAATAGAAACATTTATAAAATAGTGGCCGATGCATTCTACGCCGTTTAGGCAAATATGAAGGTGAGAAAAAATAAGAAGAAGGACAAGGACGATGACAACTTAGTCAACAGCTAATAGCAATTATTTAAAGACAAAAAAAAACAATAGACAGCAGAACGGATACTTGACTTTATGGAAGTATGATGAACGAATAAAGAAACGGTTGTCTGACAAATGAACAAAAATAGAAGAATGCAATGAGAAATGCAATACTTTCGGGTTGCACAAAACGATTGAAGAAAATACTGACAAATAAAAACAAACGGATTATCAATCGATGATAAAGGTAATGTAAAACAGATATTCTTCTTTTCTATAGCCTTTCTCATCCAGCTAACCCGTTCCATTTTTCTCTATTCCTTGCTACCTGTATTTAAGCTAACCTTGCATGTCTTTTTAAGTCATGCACCCAACGCATCTGTGGTTTTCCTCTATTTCTTGTGTTATCGTAAGCGTTCTAAGTGATATGATTCCAACAATTCTCGTGATGTCTTTCGTTGTGTTCTGCCCATTTCTATTTCAATCTAGCCGCATTATCTACTACATCTGTGACCTTAGTTGTCTGCCTTAATCGGGTATTTTTCTCTTATCTTTGAAACTCGCTCCTACCATTTTCAGTGCCATGTGGTCACTTAACATCAAACTGTATGAAAGCAGATAAACCCTCAGTGCCCAGCTTTACGGATTTTGGGCAGGTCAGTGGTCAAATAGGTTAAGATCGCTGGATTAGATCAAGCTGTCACAAAAATAAATATAAGCACAATGCAACCTATAATATAGAATCGATAGCAAAAGATGAAAAACTCCGCGAATGGAACTGGAACTGTTGAAAACCAAATGGGATATATTAGGACTGTCTGGATTTAACAGAAAAGGAAAAGTCTATCTAGTACTGACATAAGGACACATATTCTACTACAAGAGAACAAACAACGAGACCTTCGATGAAGTAGGGTTTCTAATAAATAAGAAAATCTTCGACATCACTAAATGAGTATCAAGCAATTTGTTGAGAATTATTCTCTGAACCATCTGAAAAATTAGAAAAGAACCTTGCACGAATAGTTACTAACGTCAACTTTGAGGAAATACCTGACACAACTAAGGATGAAATTAGAAAGACAACCTAATAAATGAAGCGAAATAAATCTCCAGGTAGAAGTAACATCGTACGGGTACCGAGGTACCCTATGAAACAAGGGGGATAAGAAATAATCAAGAACCTTAAAATATTATTTAACAAATATCTATTGGAGAGTGATGTACCAGATGAGTGCAACGACACACTAACTATTCTGATACAAAAAATGCCTCTTTCACCTTCAGAATGTTAGGGTTATTGCGTTGTTATTGAAATTATATAAACTAAAATTATTACAAACCGTTTAATAACACAACTTGACGATTATCAGCCTGTGAAACAGGTCCGTTTCAGAAGAGGATTTAACACAACAGCCCATCTTTTAACAATAACAATTCTTATTAAGACAGACAACAAATACAATCTTCTTCTCTATTTCGTCTTCGCTGATTATCGAAAAGCCTTCGATTAGCATCGAATTCTGGGCCATTGAAGAAGCAGTAACGAAATGCAAAGTAGAAAAACGTACTGCAAGACGTCTACAAAAAAAAACACGATGACAGTGCAAATATTTACGTCTTTAAGTACAAATCTTATTAAACTATCTGGAGAAGTGAAACACAATATCCCCAAAACCCTTCACAGCTTCATGGGAAGACATCTTTAAGCAAATTAACTGGAAATATTGGTGTGTTAAGATAGATGGGCAAACATTCAATCACCTCAGGTTCGCAGTCGATATCGTCTTAATAGCAAAAGCTAAACGAGTCCTATGCACCCTCCAACTCAACAAGTTTGAACAAACGTGAAACAATGGCACAACAAGCAACTTTTGATAGAGTCAACCCTACCAGAATTAATTGGGAAATACATCTTAGGATGGATCGCTTTTTACGCGTAACTTTTTACTTCATTTTACGATAAAAGAAGTATTGGATTCACCCCAAAAATTCGAAATTGAGTTTTTAACAGATCTTCACGTTCTAGAGTCCCCTGAACCCAAAAAACATGTTATTGTTCATTGGTCTGTCTGTCGGTGTATCTGCTGTGTGTGTGTCTGCCTGTGAACAGAATATCTCAAAAACAAAAAAAGGTATGGCGTTGAAACTTCATATATAGGTTTTGTGTACTATCTAGATGCGACAGCAAGCTTTTGAAGAAAATTGCTTAACCGGAAGTATGGTGTTCACTCTTGTGATTTTTCAGTTTTTTCAATTTTTTTTCAAAAACGGCTCTAACGATTTTTTTCAAACTTTACACTAGTAGTAAAACTAGTATTCGTTTATTTCTCACGATAATGATTACATAAAATAACCCAGAGCTCATCACGAGGAGGAAGCTGCCAAAAAACTCTTATAGGTCTCCTGCTCTTAAAACATTTAGTAAAACAACAAATAAAACACAACACTTACTGAACAACCATACGGATGGGGCCATAATTATACCGTGTTTCCACAGGAGTACGCACCATAGAGATAAGATAATGCTAATAGAATATAAATATCAACCCGTGCTATGACCACCGTCCCTTTTCTTGTACCATCTATAACAATATTGTTTCATACAGTGGCGAGTCAGAAGCCAGAAAACAACGTTTTAGCGTGCCGGCGATCACAGCATTAGCCGATCTTTCTATTCTATTTGGTTATCCCTATGGTGCGTCCTCCTGTGGACACACGGTATATAACAGCAATGAGATAACATGAATAACAAAATAGATTGCTTGAGTAAGAAAGAGATGGCCATACGAAAAAGTTATTTTAGTAGGTATGTTTAGTGGACAAATGTCATAATTAAATTAAACGTCAAGCCTTCTCGAATATTTGCTACTATGTTTATCTCTTTCTTACTCAAGCAATACGTGTTATCTTCTTGTTCACGTTATCTTATTGCTGTTATATATAATTGTGGCCCCATCGGTATAATAAAAGCAGAAACAACCACAATATTAATAAATTTGATAATAAATGACGTGCCTAAGCTGAAATGTGTGCAAGCCTATACGCGCACGGTGGCTAATTCCCCAATTTTAAGAGCTCGGGTCGTGGGCAGATCTTACTTAAATAATAATAATAATAATAATAATACTCTTTATTTCTTGCCAATGTATAGAGTAAGTAAATAAAAAAATATATAGTAAAGGACAACCAGATTAATAAGCAAGAAATCTCAAGGTACAGTTCAGGCGTAAGGCGCCTGTTCTTCCACAGAAACTTGAAAGATCTATAACAAAAGAAAAATATCGTATGCCTAAACTACAATTATACTAATTAATCAGTGAAATGACTCGCTCAATCTGAACCTGCCTTACAGTTCCCTCCTCTGTATCAAACAGACGTCACGGCTTTGTGTCCAGGATTTTATTTCTTGAGCTTTCTGGGACGACCCCTTTTCCTACTCGGTGCCCCTGGTTCAGGAATGTCTCTTTTTCCAGGTGGTATGGTGTTAGATCTTATGCATGGTATTTTCCCAAGGAAACATATTGATTCGTGCGTTGTGCAATCTCATAGGTGGTTGATTAGCAACTTTACTGATGACATAAGGCCCATCACGACGTGACCCCAGTTTCGAAGTAGTTCCTTTGGCCGCATTGTTCAGTAGATGCGACTTGGCCAGCACAACATCTCCTATTTTAAATGGCGGGGAATCTCTCCGTCGCTTCCTTATATATCGCGCATGCTCATTGGACTCACTTGCCGCAGGTATTATTTATTGCCATAGTCTATGCATAGTCTAATTCCAGTGTTATTTTTGAGAACTACAACAACAGGTGCTTCCCATAGAGAGTCACACTCTTCGATGATGCCGTCGTTGAGCAGCCTGTCTAATTCTTGTTTGAGCAGCTCTCGTTTTACAGGTGGTGATCTGTAAGAAGACACGAAGATCGGTTGATGTGTGTCGGTATTCATGCGATGTTCTGCGAAAGGGGTTGCCACCCACCTTGATTAAATATACTTTTGTACTTAAAGAGTAGCTGATTGAGTCCAGTTCTCTCATCAGATGTCAGATTAACTCCTTCATTTTCACGCAGTTGAAGTTCGATATTCATATATAATGCAATTAGTGGGTTCTTGATTATCAAATAATCATTTCTGTTTATACAAGATATATTGCCTAAAACAATATATCGAGTGGAAGCAGAAATGATTTGATAATCAAGAGACACAAATTGCATTCGGCTAGATTATATCACGAGTCAATAAACAACGTTTGAATAGTGTATTTTAAATATTAAAAGTACAGTTAATGTGGTTGTTATGACAACTGTACTGACAGCAGGTAACGTGATGTTTGTGAAGGCATGTGATTATCACCTATTAGTCAAGAAAGTATGTGATTATCAGTTGCTATGTACATTATCAAAAGTTAGTACATGCGTAACTATGCATTTTGCCGTTTTTCATTGGTTGATGTTAGAGGGAGTGGTATAATCGATTTAAGATCAACGATCGCACATGCTGTTTCAAGGACACTTTAAAGAGAATCGACGTGTTCTTGCTTCGAGTCCTCTTCTTCAACCACAACTTGGTGCGACTTCAAACTACCTTCCTTTGGCATAGTGATGTCATTCGCGAATTTATACCCTCTTTCTAAATCATCTACAAAGATCCAAGTATACTGGACGAAGTTGATCACAATCACAGCGTTTTTGTTTCAAAAGTCCTCTCCTAGCAGGGTACGGTTATTTTTAGCTTAGGCAGAATCATAAGATATGTTGGTATAGATCTACCTGCAACTTCCATGTTCCTAATTCTGTCCCTCTTAGTAACTCGCAGAAATGTCATCTCAGAGGATGTATGTTGCTTCTATATCTATTGTAAGTTTTCATGTTTTACTTCCATGCAACAATGTTGGCTCATATGCAGCACTATAAACCCTTAATTTTGTTGCTTTCGCGATCTCCTTGTTGATGAAATCTGAGCGTGATACAATTTACAGGTAGTTAAAGCTGTCTACTTGTTCGGTCTTCTCGTTTTTTAACTTCACGTCTAGCAGTTTCCCTTCGCTAAATATTGCCATTACCCTGCCTTTGTTTATATTTATTTTCATTTATTTTTTTGGTTTTAGTGCTGTATTCCCTATTTGCAATTTTCTCTGGAAGGTATCTTCTGACTTTGCCAGCAGGACATCATCCGCAAATGCACATTCTGATACTTTTACTGGCTGCATATTTTTGAAACTTAGTTGGAGTTTTTCTGTTTTCTTGTTCTACACTTTTATTATGTCCTCGATTAAGATAATGAACAACAAAGGACTGAAAACTCCATCTTGTTTTACTCTTTTGGTGGTTTCGAACGTTTGAGATTCCGTGTTCCCTGATGTCATTAAATTCTAGGTTTTCTCATACATACTTTCACCTCAGTTATTAAATTTTTTCCCACTTGTCTTTCTTGTAATATTACCCAGATAATATGTCTTGGTGGCCTGTAGAACGCCTTTTCCAAGTTTATGTAGCAAGCGTAGGCTGCTCTATTGTACTTGGTCATCTTTTCGCTGATTAATCCGGGTGTAAAGATGTGGTCCTGTGTGCTATGATTTGGTCTGAAAGCACTTTGTGCATCATTAAGCTAAACCGTTTCTCCAGTATTTTTTCGTACAGTTTCACAGCTACACTTAGCAGCGAAGTTCCGCTATAGTTTTGACAGCTTCTCTTGTCTTTTTTGTTGTAGAGTGACAATATTGTTGCCATCAGACAGTCATATGGACCTTTTTGTATTTCCACACCAGTCCAAACAATGTGTGCAGCAGTGACAATCCCATGTAGCGTAACGATAATGAATGGCCTAAAAACGTCTTTGTTGCAAGAGTAGGCCCTAAACTAAAATGTGACCTAAAGTGCTTAAATCAGCTAGTAAAAGTGAAGTTTGTAATGTGACAGTTTAGAGCAAGTATCAGTTGTACGCGTGCAATAAGAAACATCTGTAATGTTAAGTGCGATTGGTGTCGTCGAGTTGAACAATCAAAACTAACTTGTCTAAACGTCACGATGCAATTTCTAGCATAGCCGGAGCTATGTCGCAAACGCAGGGATATTGGCCAACAAACCCTTTTGCCTCAACTAACAATAGACCAGGCGAAAAGGGAAAGTCAACCGCGGTGGACAATACAGTCGTAAACACTCGAAAAGGGAAAGTCCGTTTCCACGGAAATTATTTCAACCTCATGTGCTACAACAGAGCAAAAGGAGCTTAGCTGGACAATAATATTCTACTCAAAAGAATAGGGAATGTCCCATTCAGTCGCACCCTATATAAACGCAAGTAGCTTAGTTTTTGAGATCACTTTTATGTAACATCAGATCACTTCATCACTTCGCGTAATATCACTTGACTTAATATCACGTTTTCTGCATATTCCGACTTGTGCCATTTTAGAGCAAAGTCGAGGACCGAGGTCAGTTTCCAAGGTCGGTTATTAATAAATAATTCAGTATCGTATTTGTATTTTAAATTAATATTAACGAATTTGTATATGTTGTATTTTGTCCGTGTGTTCTAAAGTAATGAAAAATGTTATTGTTTTTCACAAACGGTTGTATTTTACTAAACTTAATTCCACAGTAATAAACAATATAACAGTTCCAGTGGTGCAAACCACCAAACCCGCTTCTCCGATAATCTTAAACATTTCAGAGGTTATCAGAATTTATTTTGCCTGCGTTAGAATTTTGTTATGTTTATTCTTTGCTTCAGCTGGCTCGGTTTGTCTTTTCTGTCCCCCTTCGAAACTTTGTAGAACAATTTCTAGCTCTCTCTGCTGTTTTTCTCCATATGCTTTCCAAATTCTTTCCAGACAGCTGTCTTCCCTTGTGATACGATTTCTTTTGTTGTGATCCTTTGGAGCTTATGCACCTCGTGCTTTTCACCTGTTCCTATGTGAAGGTATTGTTTAGACAGTCGCTTTTTCTCCTGGACCAGCTGCTCTGTCCTACCTGTCACATGCTTTTTTCGTCGCTTTCAGTATAGTGTTGTTGTAATACTTCCAAGATTCTTCTCCTGTAGTTGGCTGCTCTTTTCTCTTGTGGATCTCTAATTCCCGTACTATTATTCCTTGATGGTCCTCCTGTATATCTGTTCATTCTTTAATTTGCAATTTCTTGTTTCTTGTGTTACTTATTTTACTTCTAGTGGTACTTCGTTTATATTTTCACTCGCCTTTTCCATTATTTGTATTGTTAGCAGATAATAACGATCACTTGAGATTTCTGGACTTCTGCTCACTCTGACATGTTTAGCCCTTACAACGTTATCTATCTTTATCCGCACAGAGTGAATAATAGATCTTTCATTTCTACTTGGTTCCACTCTAGTTAATTCATGCACATTTGTGTGGACAATAATGATCTTTAGATTGTTACTCCTGCAAAAAGAAATTATTCTCCTCCCATTGGCATTTATCATTTCGTCACCATATCTTCCTAATAATAATTCTTCATTGCCAACTACTTTGCTACCCACTGTTTCCTTTAGGTCGCCCAGCACATATGTGTTACCCCTATTGTTTTTATAGTTAGTTGCAATTCTTCCTAAAATATTTCCTTGGTGTGTACTAAAGCGTCTGGGCCGTACACTACTATCACTGTTATTGTTTTTGCTTTTACCTTTAATTCTGAGGCTAAGATTATTTTGGTAACATAATTCCAGTTTCTGATTTTACCTTCATGTTTGCTTTTGTACTTTCGCTTACGGGTACTCCGCTGTAGATCAGTATGTGTTCGTCTACGTAATCCAAACGATTTCAGTTTTCTTTGTTTTAATGATTGCTATTAGGCTTAATTCGGTTTTCATATACCTATACATAACTTTTTTCTTTGCTTTGTGTTGTCAGTAATTGGTGCTGCCCTGGTGCTTCTACTTAGTAGTTTTGTGGTAAAGTGCGGCTTGATACTATATCCCCCACTCCCCTCATTTTATTATTTCTCGCAATTGCTCGATATCTTTTGGTAGCCTACTCTTACTTCTTTTCCTTTGCCCTTTGGCTCCCTATCAATGCTTCCTAATTCAGCCTGCATACCCTTTTCTGTTTTTCTTAAGTCATTCTCTATGTAAGCCGTACGTTATTTTTAAGCTTTGTAATTTCCTGTTTTGCTCCCATGTTGAAACTCTGCTAGCGTTTTCCCTTTGGTGTTGACCTTGTACGCCCATTTCACCCTTATATATAATTTTCGTTTGGTTTCTGTAAATTCCTCGATAGCTTTTTCCGTCCCATAGATTGGTGCAATTATTCTCTAATTGCAATGTTATTTTTTCTTTTTTCCTTCTCCATTGCTTCTAAGTTGTGTTATAAAACTTCAACTTGTAAAAGTTTGCTTTCAGTTCGATTAACGCTTCCGCCAGCATTCGCCATTTCATATGTATATGTTATTAGTTTATTACATTTTTCTAGTTTTAGTTTTTTTCTTTTCGTAACAAGCATATCATGCTTCGTCTGGCGGTTTTATTATATCCGGTACATAGACAGATGTAGGTAGAGTCTTTCTACAATTTTTTACAACGACTTTTATCGGCTTTACCTAACCGAAATTCGCGTTCTGGCGATATATTATGTAACCTAGTAACTTCAAACAGTTTTCTACCAAAAATTTTGCCACACTACTGCTGCCTCTTTCCAGATCAATGTTCATCAGCTTTGAAAAGGAGGTCGAGTTCCAAGGAATTCCAACCTGGAGGTACGCGAACAAGCTGGAAGCGATAATACCATCCGAGGAAAACAAATGCTTCTGCCCATTAGTAAAGGACGAAAACTACAATGAAGTAACCCAGTGCCCAAAGAGTGGTTTGATCGACCTAACCCCTTGTTTGAAGGGGCCTATTCTCGCCTCCTATCCTCATTTTTACCTTGGTGACCCCTCGCTAGTAAAATACGCCCAGGGGCTAAAGCCCCAGAAAGAGCTCCATGAAAATTTTGTATATTTTGAACCGGTAAGTGGAAGTATGTAACACTAGTTAAAGGTTTAAAGTAATATTTGCAGATTACTGGAAGTCCTGTGGCAGGGGCGAAAAGGCTGCAAATGAACGTCGAGCTCAAACGATTTGAGGACTTCGACCTTTTAAATAACGTTAGCGAAGGCGTTTTCCCCATGATTTGGATAGAGGAAGTGTGTTTCTAAAAAACTCTTAGTAATGAGAACGTAATGACACTTATTTCAGGGCACAGTACTACCTCCAGAGTACAAGGATATTTTGAGTGGAGGTTTATCTCAACTGGGCCTTCTGGATAAGTTTAAATGGTTCTTGATAATATCCGGGATTATCATAATGATGTCGTCTTTTGTTCTGGTGATGTATAAGGAAAAACTGCTGTGCTTTGCAAGTATTTCTTCAGGCAAAGTGGCGATCACAGAAGTGAAGGAACACAACCGCATGGGCATAGCAGAGCCGGTTTCGGAAATTAATTTCAATAGTACCGTCTTGTATCCAGCTTTATACCCACAAATCGACGACAAAAACATGAGTGATAGGGTTGTCCGTAGAAATAATCTCAACTCGCTGGGGCAACCAGGGTGGCAGTTAAAGAATTAACACGAGTGTATGAAATCTGGTTTTATTGTTTGTCACATGTTTGTTTTTAACTTAAAGGTTTAAAGCTATGCAATATGATAAAATTTTGCAAATCGTTGTAAATTCGCGAATTTTTACCATATAATTTTATATACTTATTATTAATTTAAATATCACACAGTTTTTGTGTAATTCAACAAGCAAGGAGCACCTTTCAAATAAATAAATACAAACTAGTATGTTAAAAATTAACAAATTTGAAAAGTGATAAGTGCAACGTTAGTACCTAAAAGAGTTTTTATACAAATATTAGAAATTTGAGACGTGTTTATAATACTGGTGGACATTTTTAGCACATTTTTAAATGTGCTCACAGAATGTGAGGTGTAAAGATTGATATTCTACTACATGGTACAACAAATACAATAATATTGCACCAAGCTGTTACTGTTCTAAAATATTAGAAAACTATTTAGCTAACGCAATATGTATTAGTTACACCAACTCTTTAGGAACTTTTCTAAATACAATTTTAGGTACAAAATAATTTATTAACAAACATATCACAGCTTAACTAGCGTCACATTAAAATTTTTATAGCTCAACATTAGAATGTGATGTATACTACTATGTAAGACAGATTTGTATATAGAAATTAAATAAATATATTCCTATAATCCTTGGTTTTCAGTTGTATTTTGTAAATCTAGTTTCTTTGTACGCTGTCCATAAAGGTTCGCAACTAATTCTTACTAGAAAGGCGTATTACCTTCATTCTAATGTATTAAATGTTTTCTACTTTGACTTATCAATCATAATTTTTAATATTTAACAATCGCTAGATAGTAAAAATTATCGAATTTTGTAACAAAATTGTAGTAAGTACAAGATAGAATTTTATATTTTAAATATGTTTTTGAATCTAATGGTCTACAGTTATTAAAAAATTAAAAGCTAATGTTAGTGTTACCTGTGCTTATAAAATTATCATTAAGTTATTAATAAAATCTCTCTAGACAGTAGAGAATTAAAATGTAATTATCACAACTATGTAATTCACGGTTTCATGTATAAATCTGCTCCTAAGGATGTAATCTAATACTTATTTGATATAATATCTTCACAGTCTTACAAATTGGCAGCGCTTGTTACTTGGTATCATTAAAAATAAGCGCCTGTTATTGAATAACAAAACAACTCTTCTTAGCTCTTTCTATTGCTTTAGTACTGTTCTTTATTTTCTTATATAAATTTTCATGCTGCCCCTTGATGTAATTGCTTGTTTTCGCATTAAACTGTTCCCGACATTGATTTGAATCCACTTCGAAATAGTTTGTAGTATTAGTGAGTGCAAATAACATAATATTTTTACACTGCCTTATTGCTTTAACAATAAATTACGGGGCGTACACAAATACGCAATAATGGTACGGTGAATTCCAAAACGAATTCAGAATGTTCAGCAGCTAAACATAGATCTTAAATCAAACTCTTTAAACTCTGCGTAGTACCGGAAACCAGGGCGAAGATAGCGAAGGCGGCCAAGAGCACATTTTTAATAAACACCCAGTGGAACCTGCCCAGTTCTCCCTCCCAGTGTAAAACGGTGTCGACCACGGCCGGCACTAAGATACCCAACGTGGAGAAGCAGATGGAACCGACCAAGCCGATGATGGGTTCCAGGTTTGGCACGGCGACGGCCACAGCGGTTGTTCCTCCAACGAACAGGCATCGCATGATGACCTGTGCGATGTGCCTTTTAGTAGTGGTATTGACGCGGTGGTTCACCACCTTCCTCCAGATGATGTCCATGGGCACGTACATTTGGAGATTATAGGTGAAGAACACCGACAGAGCGATTAAGAGCTTTACTATCTGAGCTTGTCTGAAAGCAAATTATAAATTAGTCTATAATAATATTTCTTTGCAGCCTAGAACTTACATTTCCCTCACGGGCAGATTAAGAGTAATGCTAGCTCTGGTTCGTTCGCCGTATTTTAGATAGCCGAAGAATCCAATGGTTGCGTAGAGGATGACTACGGTACTCATAGCAGTATTCAAAACACCAGGGCAGCCCAGAAAGTGCTGTGGTTTGGCCATGTTGTTCTCCACGGGCATTACAACACCGATACCCTCCATGGCGAAGATGACTGTACTGAAGAACATGGGCAGTTGGCCAAAGGACGAGAAGAGCTTGCGATCTTCAGGGTCCGGAATGTCTTGGAACATGTAGTAAAGAGTCAAACCGAAAGATATCACCATGAAGACGTTGGCCAAGAAGGAGAAGGGCACCAAGTGCTTGAGTTCTCGAACTTGGGCTGATAACAGCAAGAAAGCCATTATTATCACCATCCATTGTCGCGTTGAGAATGTAGTGTCCGGTATCCAAAAGTTGAACAACTGTTAAGAGAGAAAATATTGCAGTAAGTAACCATGCACTTAAGAGATTACATTTGCTGTGCGTCTAATACTGGTAATTCTTCCAATCAATAACCTCATGCTTTATTAGCTAATAATAAGCTCACGCTATCTACCAGTTACTTTCGTATTCTAAGATGGTTTAATGTCAATTAATTAATAAGTATTTGCCCTAATTTTCTTGAGAGAAACCTTCCTTCCTTTCTTGAATTCCCAAATGTGTTTTGTTATAACAAACAACATATAATATAGAATTACAATAAGTCCGAGTTTAATCAATTCCACACAATTCGATTCGGTTCAATTTCATGTGATTCTACAGCAGAATCAAGAACGACCTTCGAATCCAAAATTCTAAGTAGAAAGTTCAAAGAGAAGATATACAATAAAGGATAAGTAAGCACGTGTTTAAACATAATACACCCATACGGATCTATGACCTGGGTGATGACTAAAGAAAAAGAGGAAAGGTAGGCAAGATTCGAAAGAAAAATCAAACAAAGCATATTTGGAGGAATAAGAAAAGGTGCTAACATAAGAAAGCGAAAGAACTGTAAAATTAAAGAAGAAATTGAAAGACTAAGAATGGTATGAATTCAGAAGAAAGGACAAAGAAAGGGTAGCATAAGAAATAATAGAATCGAAACTAATTAGAAGAAACCCTTGAGGCAGGCCAAATAAAACATAAAAATGAAAATACAAAATTGGAGCATGCTATATAGGATGGGAAGAAGTGGAATAGAATAGTAGAATAAGCAAAACTCCACCAAGAGTTCTCGGCTATTAGAAGACGAAGAATCACAACGATGATGAACAATCTACAAAATTGTAGCAAACATTCTAGCAGATAGGATTAAAGATAATGCAAAAAAGCAAGAGAGAACCCAGATCAGGTTTCGCGAAGGACGCCATTTTCGCCTTAAGACAATTTTTTCACATATTAATTTTCAGCTAGCTTGGGAGTGCATCAACAAGAGAAGATTGTTTAAACCAACGGAGGAATTGGATATACCGAGAAAGTTAATAAGATTAACAAAACGTGTCAAGAAGGAGTTCAGAACGAGTAGTGGATTAATAAGATTAACAAAACGTGTCAAGAAGGAGTTCAGAACGAGTAGTGGATTGAGAAAGGGGGACAAAATGCATCAGTGCATGGACTTCACTGACGATATGATGATAATAGCCAGAACAGAGGAAGAATTTATAGAAAGGGTAAAAAGAATTGAAAACGAAGCAAGGAAGCGCGGATTAAAAATAAAAGCGCAAAACACAAAAATTATATTTATCCAGAGGGAGAGTTTAGGCTGAGACAATATCTAACAATTCCAAATCCCGAAAACGAAGAAGAAAAACTTTTAAATGCTAGCAAGTATACTGGCAGGGAATAGAAACAAATATAATCTGCGAAATATCTTTAAAACTGAATGTGTGAGAAAGGGAGATAATCCGTAGATTTTTTGAGGAAAAAGAGAAAATGGTGAGTAATGAAATCATGATTCTTTACAAAGAACCGTACATCACATAAATGCACAAAGACTACGATGGTTAGGACAAGTGTATAAAATGAAAAATGAAAGAGTATCGAAGAGCATGCGAATGAGAGATGTACAGACATTCAATAAATTTTAAAAATGCTTTCTAAATTATCACATAACTACGTGGGCACATTCGTATGACAAGTAGCTACACTGGACCCGGCTGTGTTATGATACATAGTAAGAATTCAATTAAAATTTCTGAGAGCGCCAAAGAGTCTTTAGGACGGCAAATAGGCCAAGATACAAACGATAACTAGTAACCTCGAAAAAACCATTCAGTCGCTATATATTCTAAAACAACATAACGTAAAGGCCAGATCATGAGGGTTCCAGTAAGCAATGGCGGCACAATGAACTTTATGGCCATAAATAGTTGTAATGTCCAGAAATATCATAATGCAACATAATGTATGGCTTTTAGCAAGTTTAAAACAATTATAACGAATGCACGCAATATAAAAATATTATCTACTCTAAATATCACAGAATATTCAATATAAACTGGCAAGCGGAATCATTAATTCATAAAATATAGAAATAAATAAATAAACTAACATTCTACATTGCCGATAATTCAAACGCGAATATCATTGGCCCAGCAAATAAAGCTGCGATGATACTTGAAGTGTGCTAATCGAAGGCATTGGCTTATCGGTTCTACGGCACAACGCACAAAGCAATGTATGATGGCAAAACCAAATTACAAGTTTCCAACGGCAAAGGTGAAGTTTGAGGTGATCTGGAGAGCCTCATTTGAAAACACTGGAACTTGGCCCAACAATCTGGTCTCGATAAATAAAAGGTCCAAAAAATATGTTTAATAGAGTTAGAGAAGACTTAAGAACGGTGGATATAACAAATTGGACAAATTGAAACCCGCAAAACAGGATGAACTGGAGAGCAACGTTCAAATATGTCATAAACCTCAATGACTTGTAGAGATGAAACTATAATTAGTATAATTACATCGCTTCAAATTTAAAAAGAAATTAATGAAACCCATAAAAATCGTCTACAGAGAAAAAGTCAATAGAATGGAACCAAAGGATGTCACAACGTATACAGTGTGTCCAATATAAAGAGGGCCAGTATGGGAATATCGTTAATAGTAAGAAATACAAAGTTGGTTGAATGGAAAAAAAGAACTAACAAAATGAGGCTTAGTAATCCCTGATATGATTTTTTGTTTTTGAGTTATCTTAAAAAACAGAATGTTTTGATTTTTTATATACTTTTTTGTGGCGTTAATATTAATGTTAGAGAGAAACTGACAAAGCCTCCTTGTAGCAACTTTTTGTGAATTTAAAGATTAAGTTATCAATTTTTTTATCCGACGATTCGCTTCGAGCAATCATCATCACCTTCTTTTTTTGTTAGATACGGCCCTTATTTTCTAATGTCAAATTTCAAAAGCCCTTTTTATTCTGAATTCAACAATGTACGTACTACACATTATGGTTAAATTATGTTTATTAACTCCAGAAGACAATAGAATTAAAAATCAAATATTTTTTCAAACTCAAAAACGAAAAATCATATCAAGGATTTCTAGGCATCATTTTATTAGTCCATTAATTGCGCAACTTGCGTAATTTACTATTAACGACATTCCAACACCGGCCCTCCTTATCTTAAACACGCTGTATATTAATTTCAGTAATATAATAGGCTTTGTTGACTAGATCAGTGGTAAATCGAAAAACTAAATGAATGAAATGTTAAATCTATATCATAGTATATTCCATTTTTGCCTTAACTTCAAAAGATTGAAGAAAATGCAAATTGCGAGTGTAGTAGACCAGTAAAATAACTGAGTCCTAAAAAGGAAAAGATATCGTGAAGATAATAAAATTGAAGAGATTATGATGGTATGGTCACGTATGCAGAAATCGAACTGGAGACATGTTCAGGAAGATCTCAGGTTGAAAACCATGAATGAAATGATCAAGAAGCAGACTAAGAGTAGGATCAGAAGTTCAAATTTCAAAAGACTTGCAAAAGTTAAGACCAATAGAGTGGCAGGCATAAATAGAAAACAGAATGAAATTGAGGTAATTAATATACAATACCAAAACACAGCAAAATCTATAAGACGAAGAAGAAAAGTATCCTAAGCCTCCACAAGAAAGAGATAAAATAAAATCTGGCTTATTACGTTTTTTGAATCAAATAAATACAAGTTCGTTACGAATAGAACTAATTTACAATTTGCCTTGGCAACCACGTCCATTTAATATTTCAGTAAATTTTGTATAGAATCGATTAACTGGAGAACTAGTAGATACATTTTCGTTTTCTTAAGAAACTAATGATTTTATCCTACTTCGTAGAAATTTTTATTGTATACAACGTAAGTTAATCAGTGCATATACATATATTATAACTAATTATAATGTTTGAATATTTGAATTGAAAAGAACATTTAGTAAAAAGGAAAACATGAAACCATGAAGATCTAAATGGAAGAACAAATATCGCGAAATGTCGTCAAACAATACTCATTTACAGCAAATTTCGGCTTCCATAACGACTGACAGTAACTATATTGTTATCAAACGGAGTCAGTGAACCTTGCAAAATTCAAGTATTTGTAAGCAATACGCGGCCAGTTGTTCGGATGCGGTTTTGGGTTGGGCACGTTTATGCTTCGATTTACTTCTTCAGATTGTTGTGGGCTTTAGCAGCGTACGGTATTTGCATAAACCATACTGCATTCTTTAACTCGATAACTCACCTGTTCCAAGGATTCCGCGATGAAAACGACATACACGCAATTCCCCATGAAATAGGTAACCACCAGCGCAATATCCACGAAGATTCTAGAAAGAGAAAAATATACAATTAGGTATCGGAGAAACCACAAACTAGGTGGAAATGCCAGACTACAGTTTTATTATTTGACAGTTTTTTTGAAGTATTCAAAATGTTTACACCACATCTAACAGAACTCAAAATTCAATAAGATAATTCTAAACTCGTGGTGTACACTAGAAAACTAGTTTAGTAGTAAACAATTACTAGTTAAGGCCACTTTCAGATTATAGTTAAGCGTAGAATAGGAATTTCGCACATTTTTCAAGGTGTCTACATGTTAAACACTAGCTACAACAAGTAATTAGCTTAGCGCTTTAACATCCTCTGAAGCGACAAATTTTCAAGGCATTCCAAATATGCTGCCCATTCTGTTTATAAACAGAATCGCGGCAGGTCATGGTCGGCAATAGCGGAATTCGAGGCTAGATCTAGCCCATCCTTGTCGCTTTTACTTCCTGTTGAATCATAAGCTGAAAAGCTGGCAAGGGTATTTCCGGAACATCCGGCAGACCGCCCGAAATTTTAATCGTCGCGTTCGATCGACATCCACGTCTGATTTGGTTTTTTGCATACGTGAGTGAAATTCGAATGCTTGACCCAAGCGGCGTTACAAGCGGTAAATCACCTCTAGAACGATCATTTGCGAATGATGTTGTTTACTGGTGCACTAATAAGTCATGTTTAAAAAAATATTTAATCCTGGATGGAAGCAACAGAGAATGAGAGCTAACAATTTTCCTAAGGAAAAGAAGAGAAAGAGACTCATTATAAGCTTCAATTGGAAGAAACACAGACAAATGTTTGTAGTGATCGTTAAGTATTTTCATTGATCATTTTATCACTGCATTATAGATATCAATTTTTCAAGTCATAGTTTTAGAATAATACCAAAAACACCACTAATACGCCATTTCAACAAAGCACGAAGTGAACACGGAAGAATACCCCTCTTCAATGTTGCTAATTCGATCTACAGCTTTCTTAGAACTAATTGCCCATGAATTAGCCATACAGATCTCTGACCTTTGCAGGCTTCAATGGTCGAACGTGATAACAAATATATGCATGCAGCAATGATTTCATTACGTGCTTACTGCAATTAGATTGCAAGGATTTTCTCATTAACGGTCCCCATTGCCGGAGGAAAACAATTCATTAGAGCATGTTTTCAAATCAGTTTGCCAAAGAATTAGTGTGAAGTTATTGTAATTGCTTTCCAATTTTTCCGACCTGATACAGAACAGTTGAAAACCACAAATTAGGAAACGTAATTCCCTGAATCACAAATCGTTTTAAGTGGGTTATTCTTTCCCATGACCCGTTTTTAATGGTAAACTAAACATCATTGTCAAAAAGAACAGTATTTTTCCAAAAGCTGATCTTAATGAAATTTATAAAAAGGAATTTTCTGAAAACTATGTATCATAGCTCAAGGATTGTATTTAATGAGAAGAGTAATTCTGCGTTTTAGCTTTGACGCAATTCCTATATTATGTTAGATTAATGGCAATTTATTTCTTGTGGCATTGAGTATGAACGAATAATTTCCGGTTTTGCAAAATAGGTCAATTTGCATAATTCATGAGCTAACAAGGCTTAACAATGAACGCCCTGTATGCTGACATCTCCATTTTTATATCATGAATGAAGTGGTCTTTAACTCGTTGGCCTATTGGCGAAGTTTTTCTAATTAATTTTTTATTGCTTCAAACTGAATAATTTTCCAATAAATTTGCTGGTTACCTCATCCGTTAAATTAATTTGCAATTGTAATTGAGCCTTGAATAGTAGAAAAGCTATCTGCCAATCCGTTGTTGAATTAAGTTTCAATTTTATATCAAAGGTGTTAAAATTATAGCTGTATTCGAACCTTGATCTGTATTTAAGCAGATGCCTCTTGTAGAATTAATCAAACCTTTAATTTCGTGATTTTTTCGTTTTTCTAAAGGAATATGCGAAAGTTAGAACAAAACACATTTTATAAAATGAAATATAAATTTTGCTTTATACTGTAACCAGAACTACCGCAAATGAATAAGATAACACTGAGTGGATACTAAAGACAATAAAAAACTGCTCTACTTTTCCTCAATGTCAACAAATCAGAATCTCAATTAGCATAGTAATTTATTCGAATCTAATTTTAGCTAATAACATTTAATTTGTTTAAGTTTCTAATTTTGTCCCAAATAACATGAACTGCTTTTTTCCGAAACTGTAACATTTGCCCTACAGGCACTAATGCATATTTAATTATATGTAGTAAAACGTGTTCTTCGTGTCATTGGAATTTTTCAGTCAATTTTGGAATAGCAATGAAAAACGAAGAAAATTGGAAAAAATGAAAGAAGATATTTTGAAAATAGGTACGTGGAATATAAGAGCACTAAGAGAAAAAGAAAAATGTGGGTAAATGTAGTAAAGCAAAATTGGATATATTGAAAATATCGAAAATAAAAAATAAAGGAAAAAGAATGCTGCAGTTAGAAAACCTTGATACACTAAATATACAGTAGTGTGCAAGAGGAGGAAACAGCAAAGAGCGAAGTGGACAAAAAAGGGGTCGAAAAATCATTTCTATGAATTATTAGAGGTAGAGATAATAGTAATGGAATATTTTAACGGTAAATTGGGAAATAAACATAACGACACATGCCGAAAATTGATCTAATGTTTCAGAAATAATGACCTAAATCTAACAAATACATATTTTAATGCACAAGGACATACACAAACATACGACGAGAACACAGCCGTAAACGTAAGGGTGAAAAAAGAATACGAAATAGGAAGTGACTACACCACATGTTTATGATGGAGATGCGATATGAGCAGAAATAGGTAAAAATAATGAACAATGGAAGAGTAACAGAATTTGCAAAACAAAGGCGTATAGGTTACAAGAAGATAAAGTACAATATAAGTTTAAAAAACTAATAGAAACAGAAATACAACATATGCAGCATATGCGTAACTTGAAGAGGGCAAAGGAGCGGTGCCCCCCTCCCAAATGTTAACTTTAAAGTGCAATTGCACTTTTACAATGTAAGTTTAAAAATGTTGTGGAGTTTAGTTTCTCCTTCTCATCCCACTCCAAGTGATTATCCAAGTTAAACTCCTGATGTACACCAACTGTGGAATAATTTTAAGACAGGTATAACAACCGCACGCAAAAATCATCTAGAATAAATGAAAATCTACAACTATAGAATTAAACAAACGGCTTGGTGGGATGGAAGAATAGAGAGCGAAATCAAGACAATACAAAACATGAAAAAGGTACTTAAACAACGACGTTACAGGAATATCAGGCACATAAAGAACAGAGAAATAGTAGAGTAAATAATAAATTTAAAAGTGCAAAAAGAAAGATCGTGGAAAGAATTCTGGAAAAATAGGAAACCAAACCTTAATAAAAATCATAAAATGTTCTAACGGGTGGCGGTAATTTGAGAAACAAGAAAAATGAGGTTATGAAATATGTCTAAAATACAGATAGGAACAAACTAACAAATAGAGATGTGGGTAGATTGAAAGAACACTTCCAAGAACTACTAGAACGTGATTGGAAACTATCTGGTAATAGTACACGAGAAGGAATTAAACAATGAACATGATAATATCGCAGGAACGGAGTTGGAAATAGCCATTAGAAAAATTAAATTGGGAAAAGGTGAAAGAAACGATGGACTAACTCTAGAAATGATTAAATTAATGGGACTGGCAACTGTTGCCAAATATAATAAATATGATGTAGATTTAGAAAGAACAGAGGCACACAAGATTTACTTTGCACAGTGAGATACTTATCAGATAAAGTAATAGCCACAAAATTATGTACGTAAGTTTTATAGACCTGAAACAACATTTGACAGAGTACCAAGGCAAAAGCTCTAGGAAGTACTGAAAGAAAGAAAGGCAACAAGGTTAATTAGACGCAATGAAGAGCATATATAGGAGCTGCTCGAATTCTGTAAGAATGTGTAACGAATAATCGAAACAAAATATATTTTTAATGCTATTAGAGGAAATGATAGAAAGTGTTAATAGTCAGATTAATAATAATTAATAAGAACGTGTAGGGCTACTATAACATGGAATCAATACATGTAGTAGCTAAAACCAACGAACAACAACAAAATGCATGAAATATATGGAATAAAGAAGTAACTGATATAAATATGGTAATAAACACGCAACAACAAAAGTGGCGGTAACAGGAAGAACGCAAGAAGAGATCAGGATTAAAATAAAACGAGAAGAAATAGAACTGGTAAGACTGTTTAAATAAGTGAGGAGTGAGTGCCAGTAATAAGTTGTTCTATGCAATAAAGAATAGTATTATAGGAAAAAAGGAAATAAGTATTAACACTAAACTATGAATTTATAACGTCGGCCGTTAACCTGCCGACCTTAATTTATGCTAATAAGTCGTGAGCGCTCACTAAGAAGCAGGAACCAAAACTGCAAACGAAGTAGATGAAATATTTGAGAGCCATTTGAAGTACAACAAGAAGAGATAAAATAAGAAACATAGTAATACGAGAACTTCCAAAGTTAAAACATCTTACAAAGAACATAGATCAACGCAGGCTAAACTGGCTTGGACATATGTGGAGAATGAACGACATTGGATTACCAAAACAAATCTGACAAGAAAAATGGATCTAGAAAAGATGAAAATTAGGACTGGGAAAAAGTGGATTGATAAGGGTAGATCTGTACGAAAGAGGAATAACAAGAGAAACAAAGAACATAGCCTAAGATACAAAAATATGGAAGCAAAGAATAGCAAACGAAGAATGGAAGAAAGAAACCTCGATACTGCTTTCAAGTGGTAAAAGAGGATCGATTATATATGTATGTAGTTTAAAATTTTCGCCTGGAAAATAAATAGCTACTCCATAATGTAGTGGAAATATTTAATTGACATTACAAGTAAATAAAAATGCAAAAGCATTTAAACTACAACAGATTTGACTTCAACAAGATGGGGTTTTATCCATTCTGCAGTCAATTTAGAAACTACACTCAAATATTTACAATATTTTACAAGTTCAACTAGACATTGAACGTACTAATATGCCCCTTAGCAGGTTAATGAACTTTCTTGTCAACTTTTTAAACAAGTTGTGATTGTTGTTAATTTTCCGGCTTTAAAATGTTGTATTCGTAAGGTTATTGGTGAAATTTTAGTTTTTATTCTAATTGATATGTCAAATTTCTAACGACTTGCATCTTTAATGACGCCTCTGCAGCACCTCTTGTTAACTGCATTAATTCAGAAGAAACTTATACCAGAGGCTTTTACCTCCATCTATATACCGCATCTGTGGGCATTAAACCTTTTGTTCCTTTCATGAATCACAATAGACGATTTCCTGCACGGCTCGAGCCTCTGCAAGTAGGTCTCCTGCTCAAGTATGCGAGATGTGCCTCCACGTTTCAGCTGCTAGAATCATGCGATGCGTACTACAATGCCATTGGCGAAATGTGAGCAGTCGTGACGCAACGCGGTCGTTACACACTTTTTGCGTGTTTCTGCCCCCGGGCAAGTCCGCCACTGGTGGAAAAACTCGTATAAGGAGGAATTGCGCAGCAGACTGCCTGTCTTCTGGCTCAGAAAGTAGCCTGACTTTTACTTCGTCTGAATTTGCAGCTGCACCTGCAGCTGATTTGGATGTGCCGAGACTGCAATGGTGGGTTACGTAAAATTGAGGCAGATCAGTGAGAGTTGACGGCTAAAATCTTAGCAACACTAATTTTAGTAAGATTGGAAGAGGTGATCTTGAAGAATTAGGTATCAAACTTCCGGAAAGGAAGAATTTTGGCAAAGTCCAGCGTGTTGATAGTAGAGGTTACGAACAACCTTTTACCTAGAGTGAACAGATTTTAAATTCCTGCTAAACTGTTCGTACAATGACCCAAACTGGTTTATTTTGCATTTTGGCATGTGAGTTTACGGTTTCTGTCGTTTTAATAAATTTTCAGCAGGTACATTTCCTATAGAAAAAAGCTCAACTAATAAATAACCTTGAATTTTTGAGTTAATTGCTCTTGCATATAAAAAAACTAAGAATTTAGTAGTTTTGACACTATCTACTACTTGATAATGTATATGAGTTTTCCATTAAACAACATGCGAAAAATCTAGAACTGACAATTACAAAAAACATGTCTCTTTAAAAGTATTCAAGGTTTTTCTATAAATTGAGGAGCTATCAAATGCAAGTGCTTATCTGTATTTGTAATTAAATAACAGCTTTATGCGTACGTAAGCTAGAGCAATAGAACAACCAGTCCAGTAAGTCGCTGAATTAGCTAAACCCGCAAAATAGCGAAGACTTGAACTTGAAATCTATGTATAAACACAATGTGTGTCACTTAATTTTCAATACAGTTTTTAACATAGAGCTGTGTTCATTTCACTGTGTGAGTTACCTTAGTCTACAAAGAAAGTTTGGCCTGAATTCCCTACTCACAAGAAACCCTCAAGCCTTTCAACAAGTTTTCAACCCCTCAGTAAATAACTACCAATTAACCTGGTCCTCTCAATCAACAATCTAATTATCTTTTTCATCATTTAATGCCACACTTACCTACTAAGAGAAACTTGAGTGTATCGGCAAATTACTAAAACCATTTTTTTTCTTCCTGATGCAGCATACCTTCCAGAAGTCATAGCAAATTATAGCAGATTTAAAACCATCAGTCAATATTTTAACTTACTGACAACTTCCAACAAAAACCCTGACTAAGTCAATATTGTGATCGTACAAAATGAATGATGAAAAACGCAGGCGAGTAGTAGTAATCGTATATTATACGTCAATGTAGAGAACTCTGTTATTATAGCCTGAGCCCCTAGATTAGATTCTGAGGCGCATAGCGCCGAAGGATATAAAGTGCGAAGGCTATAAAATTGCTCTACCGTGATGTGTATACTAGTTTTGCACTACTGGCACCATAAATTCAATTTTTTAATTTAATAAGTTAAATTTCGAGGCTTGACATCTGTCAAAAAGTGGCAGTTACAATTCCAGTGACGCCAGTACTGGCCGTTGTTAAAGGAAGGAGGTTAAATCGCTCAATAATAAATTATTATGAACCCAGGTCAATAGTGATCAACTGCTTAATACAAAAATCGGTCAATAATGGTGTGTTTATAGGTTATTAGTGCAAAAAACCTTTTAAACCAATAACTTTAAAACTAGATATCTTAAAAGTATGGCGACAGTTCAAATGTCTATAAAAAAGCTGGCTGACGCAAAAGAGTCGCCAACAGATAAAATAGTTGCATAAGTGCAGAAAATGATATGTTTAAACCGTATAATGCTAGAAAGTGGGTGAGACAAGGATATAACTGTCTCTGCTATTTTTGGTAGACCTCTCAGAACGTATTGAGCCCGGACTTACGCTACAGACTAAACCAGACCAAATGCTAATAGTACCTTAGCAGGTGAACATAATCTAAGACGTTGAAGTAAGACATGAAGTCACATATCAGGGAGTACGTAGAACAAATAAAGGAGACTGCGAAAGAGATATTTTCAATGAGAGGGCTTACTAAGGTATGGAAAGATAACCAGGTACGACCAAAGGTCTACTAGCGACGATCCAGAGAAGAATAATAGCGCTTTTCGGCCATGTTATGAGAAGAGATAGCATTGAAAAACTTATGAACCAGCACAAAATGCATGCCAAGCCAAAGAGAGTGCGCTCACCAAACGGATTGGTTGGTCAAGTTGCCAAACTCACACACCTTTTAGTAGCAGGCGCGATGAGAAGGCTGAAAACGTAAGACTCTCAAGGTCACGACGTTCGGAAGAAAAATAAGACAAAAAAGAAGAAGAAAAGCCACTGCCACATATCCAATATGACCGTTCCGTCGCGACAGGCGCTCATACGTTCCGTAGATCGTTGTTGGAGAACTTCGGTATCTTTAACTCCCGATATATGAAGTGCGAAAATGTCTCGTTTGCTCTTTTATTATCGCTCTTTGGTTCTGTTTTCCCCGTAGCTGCTCTGGAGTTTTGTTAACCTCACTTCTCAGGGCCACGTGTCCGCTTTGCGTGCTATACTCCCTTTCGGCCCTCGCCTGCGTCTTGAGGACCGGTGGGTTTTTCGCTTCGTTATCGTGGAGAACTTGCATCCGTAGCTAGTCTATACCCATTGTTGGTATCTTGCGAGAGTTGCCCTTTGGTTTACATAGCTATATCTTTACTGATTGTGCAACGTGCCATCATTCTCGATTGAGATTCTTCAAATCTTTTCTAGTTTTGCTTGCTACGTTATTTATTGTAATTTGTAAGTATGTGTTACTTATGTGCATGTCAATTTAGATACAGTGTCGTTATATCTTGTACGCCTCATGCTTTTAATATTTTCTTAGCATTAACTGCTGCTTTCGGCGCCTCATGATACGGCTGCCACAGAAATAGTTGGTCCCGGATGTCATAATAACATCATGACAGTCGTTAGTGGGGTTGGAAGTCTTCATAAAATGTACGGCGACGCTTATAATTGGCCTAATGGCTATTGGCTGAGTACCAAAATAAATAAATAAATAAATAAATATCCATTATTATAGTTAGTTACTGCAAACCTATTTTTGATCTGGCCGTTTTGTAAGTTCATTTCAGGTTATGGATTTTGACTAAGCTATTGAGTTTTTATCTGGCATTTTTTTTTGTATTAAAGTCTCCTTGACGCTCCTTCGCAATTATTAATGAATTTCAGATTTTGTAACGAGCCCAAGCCGTCTTCACTGTAGCTGGCCGGCCCTCAAATGTGCCCATGTAGTCACCACAGAGAATTATTTGGTAAATTTTGATGGGAATCCAACTTTATGCAGCAGAAAATCGGTTTGAAATTTTTCAAATCTGTGATACTGAAATATATTTAGACACCAATAGAGAAACACTTATTTTATTACTTTTTAATTCTCTCTTATTGTTATTGTTCCTTCACTTGTTCAAGGAGACTAGCACCTTATTTTGCATTTTATATTGTAATATACTCTTGGCGACCAAACGCTTTCAAATGTATGCAATTAAACCAAAATTAACAACTATCACGAGCATCACGTAGAAACCTCAATTTTAAAATAACACAGTTGTCATGTAGAGCTTAAGGTGGTAAACTGATAAACAGGAAGATTAAGTAGTTTAATCAGTAATGTGATTGACGTAAGATAAATTGTTTAACGTTCGCCTGTGTTGTGTGGCTGGAAACTTGCTGTTGTTTTTAAGATTAATGCTTGTTTGCACTTCTTCCCTTACTGTCTCTGAGCTATAAAGGTTTTACATCCATAAAACAGATATTTTTAAATGCCAGTGCGGTAATAATTCAAGTGGCTAATCCACTAATCTGTCTTAATCTCACTAATCACTCTAATCAGCTAATATGGAATCTGATTTACTCGCATATCAAACTTAAGTGACACAATGATAAAATAGTTTGTCCAAATTTAAATTCTGTCGGCCATTTTTCAGCTTCTCATGTAGAAAATCTACAGATTCTAACACGCCTAATTAGTTTTTTGCTTTTTGGACCAACGCCTTCTTTTAAACATGAAGTGTATATGTATGTTTCGGTGATTTAGAGAAGTTTAATTTAATTGTTACAATTAACAGGCGTATTATTTTATTTACATTATAATAATATCATACTTTCTTATCGTCATTGCAGAACTAGGTTACCGCCTTTAATATAATTTGATTATTAGCAAAGTACGCTCCAATTAGTTTTAAAGTTTGATCTAGTTTTTAGGTTTTTTAGTTATCCAAAGCTTGAATTTCTATATTTGGGTGTAAATTAAGGTATCCACATACGCATACAAGACCTTCGCTATCCAGTTCTTCGCATCACATAATGTGAGGACGATTATGATGATTCAAGCTACAAAAATATCATGGAAATTGTTGCAATTTATTATTGTAGATCATCTAAGTCAGGGTCTTTTAGGAGCGTTCCTTGTATGCAAGTTGTCCTTCGCATGCTCCGCATTTACTACAACATAGATTCTATGTAATAAAACGCATATGCGCCATTCGGTCATGGCTACTTTTTGTAGTAACCAGATTTTCTGTGCTTAAATTGGACTAACTTTAATTTCACCTTTGAGGCAAGCGTTGACTTGACATAGATACAGAATTGATCTTTTGAATCGTTGGTACGAATGAAACTGCAATGAATTTGCTTTTCGATAAATCTATTTCCCTACAAAATTAAGTAATTTTGACAATGGCCACCTTTGTATATCCTGGATAAGAAAAACTAATTGATCTATCGATACTTGACACCAATCCAGATTGGTATGCATTTTAACGAAATATAAGTAACTTTTAAGTGGAGCAAAGTCAATAATATCATTGTTTACAACCACTTGACCATTTTATCAACGCTCATGAGTAAAGCGTATTTCGCAAGAAGACTGTTCACGGGAATATGGAGTGATACATACTATACAAGCCAGAGAGTTAAGGAAGGACCATGCAGTTGTTGGGCGAAAGGGTTTTGAGTAATTGCAAAAAAATAATTTTTCCCTTTATAATTTAAACATTCTTGAACAACTGTATTCTAGCAGTTTTTAACATGACACCTAAAAATTCACTTACTTAGCAGCAGAGGCGAGTTTCCTGAGTGGTTTGGGTCCATACTCGAAGGCGGCTCCTGAGGTCTCCGCAAAGCCCAGCATGGGGATCTTCGACCTTTTGCATATCTCATGGGAAGCCTTCACCTGCAATTAACGTCAGAATGCCTTCAGACCAGTTTTGATGAGACAGAAGAGAACAGGAGGCTCGAAATTTGCGTGGCAAACAGGATTTTATTTAGCGTCCAATTTGGGGCCGCAATAATGTTCTCAAAACGTTATGTAAAAGAAATTTTGTTTTATTCAAAGATCACAAATGCTTGACCAATTGCGACATAGGCCTAGTGATTTCTAAAGTTGGAATTTTGTTGTTGTCGATTATAGCTACATGTAAATAATTTACATGAGAAGGGTTAACCTTGAGGATATGAAGTCATTGTTGGTGTTTTAATGCCTAGAAATGCTATTGTTACGTATGACGAAAAAGAATCTCTACAGGTGACATCGACATTTTAATATCTGCTGAACGTGGTATCAGCAGGAAGCTAGTCCGGAACTTTCACTTATGCAACCATGACCCACCGCAATACAAATTCCAGTTTAGCGAATCTGAAGGATTTATCACATTGTATAATCTCAAAGCAAATAAGGAAAACGGCGATAGTAAAAGTATTTGGTTTACCGATGGTTTTTATGCTGTAGAAAACGCACGTTTCTGCCTGTTTAGGCGCTTGGTTCGCCTTTTCTATTTACTTCAGCACTACAAAGCTTTAAATTCCTTCCAAACAATCTATAGGAACCAGTGAAAGTCGTGCCTGTGCACCGTCCAATTTAGCCCAATTTTACACTTGTACACATCTCGACAGGTAGCTGCCAATCCTGCAGCAAACAAGTCCGATAAAAGAGCGCAACGGGTTCAATTCCTCTATTTTGCTTTGGCTTCGCACTGCAGTTAAGCAAGACAACCTTGAGTTGGAATAATTAAGTACTTTCAGTTCCAGTTTTAAATATTCAGCTGGAGAACCATTCAAAATTTAGGTCGAAGCTGATTCTAAAACTTTTCTTTTGAAAGTACAAAGATACAAATGTAACTTGTGATTACATCAATGTGCTGATAATCCAATTGGTCTTAATTGTAGCACGCTTTTAGTGAACTTTCTCGTGCTGGTCGATTACTTCAGTTTAGAACGTAAACTCGGTAACGAATTGGAAGCAAATAAAATTTTAAGTCATGGGCACGTAACGGCTCAACTGATAATTAAAGCTATTGTTCAATAGCACTTCCACAATTCGGTTCCGATTCGAAGCAGTTGATTAGAGAACTCGCCAAAAAGAAGAATTTCACACCTACGTAACGTCAACGTCCTAAGATGCAGCTTTCAAAACCAACAATGTTAAGCAAATTAGTTCCGTTTTTCTTTCCCATTAATTTCGAATTTCCTTGGAGCAGCGATTGACGTCACCACACAGGCTTGTCGCTGATAGCAAACGAATTAATTAATAGTTGCTCCTTTTGTACTGCATCAACACATCTGCATTTGCATAGTCCACGACATAAAACCTCTTAACAAGGCAGCTTTAGCGCAAGGTCTGTGTTTACGCGCTTGTCTGCACTGGATTTCGAAGAAATTTAGTGTCAAGAATGAGGATCAGGAAGTGACGCTTTCGCAGAAGATCTTCATGGTCGAAAATTAATAGTTTTGGGTAGTAGCTCAAGCGTTTGTAAATTTTCTGCGAAATTTGGTTTTTTGGAAATTTAATGTGAAGAATGAGGATCGGGAAGTGGCGCTTTCGCAGAAGATCTTCATGATTGGAAATCAAGAAATTTTGGGTTTAAGCTTCAAGGCGATGTGACTTTTCTGCGAAACTTAGTTTTTTGGAAATTTAGTGTGAAGGATGATGATCGGAAAGTGACGCTTCCGCAGAAGATATTCATGGTCGAAAATTAATAGTTTTGGGTATAAGCTCAAGCGTTTCTAAATTTTCTGCGAAACTTGGTGTTTTGGAAATTTAGTGTGAAGAATGAGGATCGGGAAGTGACTCTTTCGCAGATCTTCATGATCGGAAATTTTAAAAAAAATGGGTTTAAGCTCCAAGGCGATTTTGACTTTTTGACGAAACTTGGTTTAAGATTGCTTTTCAGAAGTTCACTTAGTCACTTTTAGTACTAATCTTCAATTCACCACGTTAGCTTTCTTCATACCATAAACTTAGTATGGTATTGGAAATGCGCAATTTAATACTGTTTTAATAGAAAATCACAACCCCTTACTCAGCTTTAAATTACATGCGTTCGTGATCGTTAAAAACTTGTATGGTTAGTGAAATTCGCCACGTTCAATGCAATAGAGACACTATAGATCATTTTAGTGCATTGTTTCCTCTTTAGTCATGTACTTAGTCACAGGAAAATATCTTTGGAATTCCTTTTAAATATTCAAGAGCTTCTGCTTATCCTTATCTGTTATTGTAGTTTAGAATTTCAATGCCGCTCTATACGCAACTTTCAAACTACACTACTAGAACTCTATAAAAATACTTACGAATATATGAACGCAGTATGTACAAAGGAATCCTACAACGATGGTTCCTATAAATCCAAACAGCAATCCTCCATTTTTGAAGGCATTTGGCATAGCCAAAATGCCAGTGCCGAGAGAGCTCTTCAGCAAGTGAACTAAAGACCCAAGGGTTCTGAAAGAAATTTTTATTTAATACCATGCTTTTGATTACAACGGTGCAAAACTTACGTATTGGGGTGTTCCAGCACCCTGTGATCGAACGGTTCGTACTGCTTATCACTAATGGACTCTTTGCTCTCTGTTGTGGCTTTTACTTCATTACTGGCTAGTTTTGTCCTGTAAACATTAAAAAAACGTTAAATTATAGTTTTATATTTTTATATAATCTTCTCGAGGAATTGGTTTTAAAAGTTCATTATTTTAGCCTCATTTGTCTCCAACTGAACCTTATTTATAATTTATGATGGTTAAATTGGCGAAACCAGTCTTCAGCCCGAGTGTTTTTGCATGCGGGGTCCACTATGTAAATTCGGTGAACGAGAAGTTTATTAACCTACCGGCCCAAAAAACTTTTGTTTCAGAAAATAATAATTAATATTGCCGCCAGGTTATCAATAAAATCGGTAGCAGCACCGCATTTGCGCTTTGCTCACTAATTGTTTTGTGCATATCTTTACAAACGAGTATTTCTCTTATCTGAGGTTAGCTACCTGTCAATATGTGGAAGCTTGCAAACAATGCATCTGCTAGGTTTCTGATACGCAAACGAAATGCTTTTTTGCTTTGACACAAGAAACAATGGGTTCATTTTGGGCAAAATTCAGTAACTCTTGCAGTTAATGCCACACATTACAATAGTTGTCATTATCAATTACCGGCCTAATAAGAGACCACTTAAAAAATCTTCTGCCTTTAAACGATTTTCACTGCAATAGCGCTTCGGCATTGCATCACCATCCAATTTTTTTAATTCGTACAATTGCCTCCGACAGGCGCATTCTTGGGTAGATAAAGGTTCAGAAGATGTTGCAATTGGCGGTGAATTGTTTTAATCACCGACCAGTTGCCAAGGTCCTTCTCAGCTGAATAAGTATTTGAAGTGGCACTTGAAAGCATTAATCTGGCACAATTGAGTTTTCTATTGAAAAATTCCACGGTTAGAGGTGTCGTCTGATCGTTATCCGAGGAAAAATAGACGTTTTCCGTTGATAACAGGTTATATCTGATGCAAAAAAATGGAACACAAAGAAGACAATACAGGGCATTTCAGCGGCAATCAAAGGCGGTTTTTTCGTTTAGCATTTACTTATCAGTCCAAGATTTGCACCTTGTTTGCATTAGCGTCCAGTCAATAGAATTTTATCTGATTTTAAACTTGAACTTGAATTCGCAATTAAAGTAATTTGATTGAAAATATTATTCGGAATTTCTAAGTATTGTTTAAATGACGCTTCACTATGAATCAACTGTTTGTAAAGCTAAATACTTGGAAATGCATTACTTATTTTTTTTTCTTAAATAGTGAGATGATTCAAGACGTTTTTAAATGCTTCTAATAGTCATATCAGCCAATAACTTTTTACACAAATTACTTTCAGTTTGAAAGTTTGAAAAGACTCATATCGAATAGAAATGTGACCTTCTGCAGATATAATGAACACATTTTCAAATACTTTGTAAAAGACATGAAAATGAAGAAGTTATGTTGTCACTAGAGTGAACTGCTAAATGCATTCGCTGAAGGCGCAATGAAAGGCTGATAGAAAAGGGCAGAACTAATAATCTTTAATTAAATGTAAAAGGAAAGGAATTTCCAATAAATGCTATATACGGTAGCGAGGTGCAAGGTTGGTAATTAGTTTGTCTTTCTCGAGGCTTGTTACAGTTTCCTACTTAGAAGGATTGCTCTAATAAAAATACTAAAGCAACATCATCTTAAATATGGGGAAACTTGACAGCATCACAACTAGAACTTTAATTTTCAATAATGAGCAAGGCAACCTTCATTTTTTTTAATTAAAATTATTTCTAGGAAATTATTTACTACCGGTAAATGCTTTCACAATACAGTGACTGTAGCTGTAATGCATTACTTCCTGAATTCACAATGTTTTAACAATAAAAATAATGGCACTTACGTGGAACTAAAGTTATCAAGCGTTAGGTTTGAGGCGAGGTGGCTGCTACGCTTTTCTTCAGTCATTGTGCTACCTGAAACAACGATAAATATTACTACCTTATTATCTATTCACAATTACTTGCAGCATTTTCATTTTTTTGATAGTTCCACTAATTAAGTTTGACGCAATAGAAGCCAAACTGTGCGTCAAAATGTGAACCAGAGAAGTGTTTGCATTCCAAATGCATCAAATGCTGAATGCCATAATTACGAGAGAAAGTATAAACAATATCACGTGACTACGGCACTTACAATGTAATTATTGTACTGTTATACAGGGCGCTATTGTGCAACAGTTCCTCATATACTACCACTTTAAATAACAGAGGAGAATACTATCATCTTGGGAAAATCAGATTGGTTATCATTTATCTATTTTGATTAGAAAGGATTGTTCTTTACGAATTGAAAAATTCCATACCTTGCCCTTTGAAACTAAAAAAATGACTTCAATATTTTTTTGGTATTATTAAGAAATATCCTTAAATTTTACTTTTCAACCACTTAAATTTTCTTGTTAAAACATCTATAATAAAAGCAACTAATCACAAGCCTACATCTAATTTTTCCAAAGAAAATTCATATAAATAACTGGAAAAAACGAAACATCTTCTCCAGACACCCATTTAGACAGTTTTCTTGAACCGTTACTCGCCTTGTGCTCTAAGAACGACGACACTTAAAAAATAAACATTACTTACTTGTTTTATCCGCGGAGCAATTAAAAATAATGTGAGATCTCTTTACTGGGTTAACCTGAGGCACAGCACTGTTCCATTAATCGGCGAGTAATTAGCGCACACCGTGATTACGCAGATGAATGGGAGAACGCGCTTTTACGAACTAAATAAATGGTTTCACCTGTGATACTATATATATATTAGTGGGGGCAATTCAGGTGTATTATCTGATTCTGTTGGGGGGATTCGGCTGCCGCACGCTCTGAAACGAAATCTGCCAGCTGATCTGATAGGCAAATGCACAGCAACTTGACTTATGCCCTCTTGAGTATACTGATTAATAAAATTTTCCAAAATGATCATTTTTGAGTTGTTTTTTGCAGCAAAATGACCAAATATAATATAAAATGTATTTTCGTAAAATATCTGAATTTTAATTTAGGTATTTTTATAGGACTAATTACATAATATCCTTAACTTGTGAAAATATGAAATAAAAATACTTAATTAAAATATTTCCTTTTACAAAATACAGAATTCGGTAATACTGTATTATACAATGTGATCATGATTATTTAGAGACTAACGGCTATGGAAAACAAAATCAGTATCTTGGATTAGCACATACGTAAAGTTGATTCATCTGCTAATTTAACACTTGTCAAACCAGGATGTTTTAATAAAAATTGTTGTGACAAAAACACAACATTATTTAGTTGAATCATTAGAAAGTTTTAGTAAATTTACTATTTGTCTGAAGCGCTGCAGACTATTATATCATTAAGAATATAGACACAATAATTACAATTAGTCATTTGGGAGGAAAAAATCATAATTTCTACAAACAATATTTAATTATCAACCATTACCTACATCGTTTAACAATTGCATTTTTGTAAGTAAACAAAGGGTAGATTAAATACTGCATGTAGGTAATCAGATAGTCAAAACTGATTTTGGATTATTACTTAATTCAAAGACAGATTTCACTGAAAGTAGTAATTACAATTATCTACTCTCGTCTTGAAGGTGACATTTCTTAAAACTGTTTTATTATACAGAGTGTATGTGAATTTCTTGGCCAAACTTTACCAACGTAATCTATGGAACAATGCTGTAAAAAAAGCTCATATAAACATGTGTCCAAAAATGCTTCCTTAAAAAGTTACGCGCGATTTTCAAAATTGCAAATAGTCAGTAACAATTTTTATTAAAACAGCAAAATACAAATTTCATATCGTATAGAATTAACACGGTTTATTAAATGTGCTATGGTTAGATGTGAAAGTAAGTGCTCGAAATATCCTCCATCAGCAGCAATACAGGCTTCGCATCGTTGAACCATTGATTGTCGAACTCTATCAAGTATTCCGGGATTATTCCGGACTACACGAAAAATATGTTGTATTCGATCGCGGAGGTCTTCTAAGGTAAGAATTGGCGTAGTATAAACAAGATGTTTTAGGTGGCCTCATAAAAGAAATCTAACGGATTGCGGTATGGAAAGCGCGGTGGCCACGCAACGGGCCCACTCTGCCAATCCACCGATTCGGAAAATTATTATTTAAGTACTCCCTAGTAACAAGGCTGAAATGTGGTGAAGCACCATAGGTCACGGTATATTTTCAACGAAGCGTCCTCGAGTAAGATAGGTAGCTCATTTGCCAAAAAGCCCCTGTAATTTGACTCATTTAACCTGTCTGGTAAAAACAACGTTCCTATTAAATAATCGCCAACAATGCTAGCCCAAATGTTGCATGAAAAAGTTTGTTGGTGTCTTGATTGTCTAATCCCGTGTGGATTTTCTTCAGCCCATTGATGGTCATTATGGAAATTAATAATTGCATCTCTAGAAAAGTTTGCGTCGTCCGTAAAAAGCACAACAGATTGAAAGTTTGGATTGATACACTGCTGTAGAAACCAGTTACAAAATAGTATTCGTGGTCGAAAATCAGTTGCACTAAGACCCTGCACTTGCTGTATGGGTCCCGGGTGGTGTAGCTTGAACAAGCGTCCACGTTCGATCAGCAAAGTTAAGCAACGCTCTCTCTGGTTAGAACTTGGATGGGAGTTTCACGGCTGCTTCTCCCGGCACCTCGTGGTACGGCTGCCACGGAAAAAAGTTGGTCCCGGTTGTCATAATAACATCATGACAGTCGTTAGTGGGGTTGGAAGTCCCCATAAAATGTACAGTGACGCCTATAATTGGCCTAACGGTTGTTGGCGAAGTGTGGAACAAAATAAAAAAATAAAAAAATGTGGTATGGGTAGAGTAGCTGTTCATTCAGAACTTTCCATATCGTACTATGCGAAGTACCTACTTCTAAGGATACCCTTCTCGTGCTGTTTTTTAAATTCTCCGCAATTCTATCGAGTACATCTTCTTCCAGCGCCGGCGTTCTGGTGTTTCTTTAAACCCCACAATCTTCAGTATTCCGTTTAAAAGATCCTGTTTCACGAAGACGCTGGTAGATTGCGCAAAAGTTCCTTGAGCGAGACCTCTTCGATTCGGAAATGTCTCGGCATAAAGCCGTCGAACCAAATTACAGTTGCCGTTTCCTCGCGCATACGTGAAATGTATGTCTGCCATTTTTTCGTTAGTAAAATTCATAATTAACTTAGAAAATGTGAAACTTTGTTTATGTCTGTCACTTAAGTGCTAAGAAACAAAAAGGTAATATCTAATTCGACTACCGCACACTTGAGAAACTCGGATAAACGACTGAAATAACAACCTTATTATATTTTGCTAGTATCAATTTTGAAAATCGCGCGTAATTTTTTAAGGAAGCATTTTTGGACACACTTTTATAGGAACTTTTTTACAGTTTTGTTCCATACATCACGTTGGTAAAGTTTGCCCAAGCAATTCAGATACACCCTGTATATAAAATGAATAATTTACTGCATGATTTCGTTGCAGTGTACATAATGGGAATGATAAACTAAGGTTTAATATTATTCTGTAATTTTGTTAAAGTAATGTTTAATGTCTCTTTCAATTCAAGCTTGTCGTAAACAATTTTAAAAATCCTTTAAGGACTTTACACGAAACTTCCCTCGTAAGTATATTCAACGATCAGTACACATTTCTATCAGCCGTAAGTGAGGTTCGAGTCGGTCGCCGCATCTTTGTTCGAACTGACTGCGGTGCGCAGCGATCGCTACTCATCCTGTATCTACTCGGTCTTGTTTCCACCAGAGGTAAAAACCTGAGCTACGTACAAAATTCTAGTTTTATCTAAGCCTGAATTAAAGCAAAACTAGACAACATTATATATCTCTATGGTGATCAGCCTGTATATATTTGACAGAAAGTATATTCGGTTTTGAGCCGGGTAGACATCTCACCCGCATGTACACAAAGAATCATTGAAAATGACAGGGCTATACAACCAACATTACAGTAGTTGATTACGTTTTCTGCATTCCCCTAATCTCTAAAGTAGAATCGTGTTGTTCTACCTCTACCCATCGTAATAATAAAATAACGTTGCACGCAATTGCAAAAACGTCGGTTAAGTCAATTTGAAATGCATAACCCGTTCATTTTCAATGATCGCAGGTGTAAAATATCTTTCTCCAATAAATAGTTCTTCAGCTATATTGCCAACAGACAGACGGACAGACAGGTGCATAGACAACCAGACGAAATTGAGAAAACATGTTTTTCGTCATCTAGGGACCCTGAAATGTAAAGATCTGAAGAAATTTCCAATGGTAATTTCTTCACGATTGCAATACTTCCTTCATCTTTAAGACGAGGGAAGTAAATACTAGAAACATACTAACATAACCTTTAAAAGCAAAAAAAAAATAAATAAAATCGCATTAAATGGTATAAATCTAGGTATAAATGATAACACCCGTATATCAAAATTCGCGATTACAAAGTTTCTTTGATGGCAATGTGAGAAATTATTCTCAGCTGTCAAATTTATAAACAATAATATTTTTATGCATCACTTGGGCACTTAAATTTAATGAAAGCGATAGTAAACGTACTAATAGAAGTAATATTTACCGCAATATGCATTCAAATCTATATTTTTCATCACATATATAAAAACCAGTAAAACTACGCGCGTGCACGAATCACGCTGCATCGTCACCGATCGAACTTACTACGTCTTCCATCGGACCTATTTCTTTTACAGCCATCTAATGGCAATGGCATAAACTTTACTGCTACAGAATTCTGTGCCACTTTTAAGCGCCATATAACGGCAGTAGCACAAGCTTTATTGCTGAACTGCTTGTTATGACGGTTTAAACTGCAGACGCCGCCACTGGTTTTATGCCTGCGAAAAGTACAAATTTATTGAACTTCTTTCTGCAAACGTTAGCCCAGGGGTGCGGACGCGATGTTATTGGCCTTTGTGGCACTATCGGCTTCCAAGGCAATTCTATTTTGAAGTCCTGTTCTCGTATTGTTGAGTACCAGGTGGAGTTCCTTTTGATTTTGTATCGGCTATAGCAAGCAATGTAAAAATAAAAAAAGGAATGATCCATGACGTCTCAGTACTCAATAATTATACAACTGGCAGTGATCATTGAATAATCAGAGCAAAGATAGTTGTAAATGTAAGAAAATAAAGAACGAAACTCATAGTCAACACCAAATATAATAAATGGGTACCACCTGAAAACTTGGAGTCTTACCAAAACAAAATAGATCAAAGCCTAGACAAGATAAAACTTTCAGAAAACGGAAATTTTGACATCGAAGATCTAAAAGCATTCGAGAGTTAAATAAAGAAATTACTAAAGCTGTGAGAAGGGATGTTACATGATTCAATTCTATAAATATAAATAATATTATAGAGGAAATCAAAGACCTAAAAGTTCTTAGGCAAAAACTAACACAAGGCGAGAAGAATATCTACAAGTTGGCAGATAAACAAGGCAAAGTAGAAACAAACAAAGAAGAAATTCTTAAAGTAGTAGAGACATTATATGCTGAATTATACTTATTTACTTACTTACTTATCGGCGACCCTCTTCTACCTTTCAGTGTCGAGGCAATTACTGCCTCCATTCCTTATAATCTGCTCCACTTGTTCCTTCCAACTCTTCCTCGGCCTTCCTCTCCGTTTCTTGCCTATTACACCCATTTTCCATATTTGTTTTGTCACTCTCTGTTCTGGCATTCTTGTAATATGCCCTAACCAATCCGACTGTCTCCTCTCAATAGTAGTTAGCACAGATTCTACCTCCAAAGTCTGTCGTATTTCTTCGTTACGCATCCTATCTCTTCTGGTAACCCCTAGGACTCTTCTCAAATATCGCATTTCACATGCCTGAATCTTGCTCTTGAGGGAATAACTTAACACCCACGCTTCGCAGCCATAAATTAGCACCGGGATAAACACTGTTTTAAAAATCTTAATTTTAGTCTTCCGTGATATTTCTTTCCTTCCTATAAATGACCTATTTAGTGCATAATATAACTTATTCGCTGCTGCAATTCTGTTATTTATTTCGCTTTGTAAGCCCCCGTCTTCTATATATTTGTACAATTGATATGCTTAAAGCCTTTGATAATTTAACAAGAGGTAATATTTGGGAGATACTGAACAGAAGAGGAATCCACGAAGAATTAGTAGCAGCAATCCGAAGTCTTTACTCCAAAACAAGAAATATCGTAAGGGTAGGAACCAATATCACGAAAGAGTTCTCAACATTTAAAGGCGTAC